>PVJX010016422.1:0-40367 GCA_004027295.1 Dolichotis patagonum | reverse complement strand
ATAGATGTGTGCTATTGGTACTGCCTATCTTCTTAATGTGCAATTAGCTCACAACTCCCTCATCTAATAATGTGATATAAAGTGATTTTTTAAAAGTACAATGCCATAGTCAAAATTAGGAGTTATTAATATCAGTAACAGATGCTGGATAAAATGCAAAATAGAGAAATGAAAGGCTCTGACCTACAGAAGTAAATAAAAGTTGGACAAGAAACCAGGTGTTCAGACCTCAGTCAAGTGTTCTACACTTAAACCATGCTGTCTCAGGTGAACTAAAACTAATAAAATAATTTAACATGACTTGTTATATGATATGTAGGAAAAGAAGCATGCCTTCTATTTTTATTTCTTTAATCTCTTTCTGATTAAAACATTTACTGATTAAACACTAAAAACTGCTTTAAAATGAGTCATTTAAAACAACACACTGTGTAAAGTAGCTTAGTAATTACTTAAAGGTCCCAAATTATTATTGTATTAAAATAAATATTTTCAAGTCTTACTGACAGTTTTTAAAATAAACATTGTTTTTTTATATGAAAAGATATATCAAGAAGATCTAATAATTTAATTAAATAATAATTTTCAAAACTGGAGGGTTCAGAATTTATGATGATCATATTCATAAAATTTGTATATATATTATTTAGTTACTGAAAAATTCATATATGTCAACACAATAATAAACCACATATGGCTCATATTGCCAGAAAATTAAACATGTTAAACTTTATCCAGAAATTTTTTTGTAATAACTTTTAACAGTGAAATACAAAGTACTTTATAATAATTTAGAAAAGTCAAGCGATAATTCAGCTGTTAGAGGGGAAGCTAAGTTAAAGGGAAAACAGAAATAAACAGATATAACAATGAAGTCAGCTACATAAATCAGCAGCATGTTTTAAATTAGACTAATTTCTCTATAACATTTAAACAAAGGAAGAAAAATTGTCAAAATAGTGGGCTAGTTATTTGTTTTTATGAAATTGTGTCCACCTCCATATTAGGCAGTATACTTAATACTGATGATGCAAAGATGAATAAATCAAATTCTGTGCTTTCTTTTATTGTGACAGAAAGAGAGCAATGAGAATCAATACTGATCAGTTTACAATATATTGTTAAGAAGTTAAAGGATTCTGTTTTATCTTTGTGCTTTGTCTACTATCTTCAATATAATGTAATAAACAAATAGTTGAAGGAGACATCCTCTCATTTTCCTGCTCTTAGGGAAAAAGCATTGAATCTTGAATTGTTAACCTATCTTTTAGTCATTATCTTCTATTCCTAAAGGTTTTAATCATGGATGGATGCTGAATTAGATCCACTGTTTTATCTGTATGTAAGGAAATAATTCCATGTTTACATGATAATATGTGTGTTGATATGGTGCGTTATACTGATTGATTGTTTAAATCACCTCAACTTACATTCTGGGAATAAATACTACTTGGACACACTATATTGATCTCTTTATGTATTTCTGGATTCAATTAATTAATATTTCCTTAAGTATTTTTCTGTCTATGTTCATGATCAATACTGGTTCGTAGTTTTCATTTTCCGTAACATTGGTCTTTTAGAGTGTTATGACATATTCCATTTTCTGAAAGAGGTTACACAAAAATCAATGTTCATTCAAGAACTTTCTAGAAAATTCAGTGCATAGTCTTTAAAATGTAGGGAGACTTGGACTTAGAAGTCAATAGTTTTAACAGATCAAGGGTTAATAAAGTTACCTATTAGTTCCATGTGGATCTTGTGTCTTTATTTCAAAATTATTTGATCTAACTTATCAAACCTGGTGCCAGGAGTTTAGCTCAGCAGCATAAGTGCCTGCTTGGCAAACATGAGGTCATGAGTTCAATCCCCGGGACCCCCCGCAAAATTATCAAACTTGGTATGGTAAAGTTGTTTTCTTAAAATATTCTTAATGTTCTCTGATATTTTAAAGTCTATTAGATGTATAGTAACATTTTCACACATTTCAAATAACTGTACTTTTTCTCTCTCATTCTTTTTTGTTGTTTCTGTTTTTGCTTTTTGAGACAAGGTCTTGCTATGTAGTTCAGGCTGGCCTGGAACTCACTTTGTAATCCAGTTTGGCCTCAAACTCATGGCAATCATCCTCCCTCAGCCTCCTGAGTGCTGGGATTATAAGGGTGTACCACCACACCTAGCTTTCTTTCATTCTTAAACAATCTAACTGGAAATTTTTGATTTTATAGATATTTTCCAAGAAGTGGATTTTGATATTCTTTACTATTTCTACTGTTTTTCTGAATAGAATTTTACTGATTTATCCTCTCATTATTTCCTTATTACTACAAAACTGAGTTTAGTTTGGTCTTCTCTTTCTGATTTCTTAGCATGAAAGATTACACTGATCATTTGAGACTTCTCTTTCCAGTAAATGTATTTTATGCTACAAACTCACAATCCAGTGTTTCAGCAGAAGCCAGCACAATCTGACATATATTTTTTATATTCATTTCAAAATATTTTCCAGTTTTCTTCTTATATTTTTCATCAATGGACTATGTACTTAGAGGTTGACTATTTCCACAAATTTATTATATTCTAGAGATTGTTATGTTACTAGAGATTTATGATTTAGTTTCATTTAGTTTAGCATTAAACTTTGTGTGATGCTTGATTCTTTTCACTTTACAGACATTCAGTTTATGAAATAATATAGGGTTTACTTGGGTGGATATTAATATGTTCATCTAAAAAGAATGTACATTCTGCTCTTAGCTGAATTTTTCTACAGAGTTGTTGTCTTTTTCTTTTTAATTATTGTTTTTTTTCCATATTTGCTTTGTCAGTAGTCAAGAGAAGAATATTAAAGCCTTTAAGTAGATCAGACTTTTACTTACTTTCTCTTCTGGTAGATTTAGTGTTTCTGTTTTAATATTTAGATCTTTGATCCAGTTTCACTCTAGTTCAGTGTATGGTGATAGACATGGGTCTAGTTTCAGTCCACAGTAAGTAATAAATCAGAAGACTGACAGAAATCCTGCCATTTAGGACAAGGAACAAGAATTTCTGTTAGGAAGAAGGGCTGCATTGACTGTTGAACTCCAGATTGTATGTGCTATGGTTTGGCAGAAAGCTTGTCAGCATTTTGCTCATTTCCAGAGATTTTGCCTGAGACTAAGATTAAGGGTAGCAGGCTAATTAATCTGGCAGAAAAATTTCAAGGAAGTTGAATGTTAAGAGTGTGGCATAGCTGCTGTTGGTTTTTTTTAGCCATGTGTACGTTGAAAATCAAGAAGAAAGAGCCCACCAGGATGATTTAAAACAGTGTGAATTTGACCAGAAAGGAAGCTCCAATAAAGCTATGAACTACAAACATATGGCTGAGGAGATATTGATTGCTGAGAAGGAACAGAATATAAAAGATGGTCTAAGGGCATCACAAGAAGCAGCAGGTCTCCACCTTTTGCAACCTTAAATCTACAAAATTGAAAGAATGCTCTGAAGAGAAAGCTATGCAGCACCATGCAGTAGAATGGCAGCAGCCACACTATGTTCCAGAATGGCAGCAACATAGAAAATTTGTTCCTCAGACTTGGAATTAGAATTCCCAGCAGTCTAAGCACTCGATCCCTGTAGCCAAGAGAGGAAAACCTGGCTACTGCTCCAGGTAGCAGCAGATCTTGAAATCATCCGTGTGGTGCTGGTTTTATGTGCATGAAGAATGCAAGAGTTGTGGGGTTAAAAAGACTTCCACCCTAATTTCAGAAGGCCTGAGAGGTCAGACAGTGTGCCACTGAGAAAACAGTGTGTGAAGCTGTGGTTGTGAAGCCAAAGGTGCGGTGGGGAACCCAGAAATTTATAGAAGTCAGGAAGTGTCAAGAAAAGCTTCAAGGAAGGAGCAAAATGGACCTAAAAGAGAAGTTGTGGGAACCACAAGCAATGGAAGTGCTGTAGGAGTGGAGCTACTCAAGCCATTTGGAGATCATAACTTGTCATAGATTGCCTTAGATGCTGCACATGGAACTGCAGAACTTAATGTTTTGCCCTGCTGGATTTTGGACTTGCTTTAGTCTCAATCCTTTGTTTGTAACTTTTGGAATAAAATGTTTATCTTGTAACATTTAATGCTAGAAGTGTTTAATTTTTCATTTGTACAAGGGCTTGAAGTTAAGAGCTTGCCTTATATCTCAGAGAAGACTTGGGACCTGGATTTTTCAGCAATGCTAAAACTGTTAGGACTTTGGCAACTCTTAGACATGGACTAAATGTCTTTTGCATAATATGAATTTCATACGTCTTTTCAGGGCCAGGGGTGAATGTTATGGTTCTAATGTAATATAATGATGATAGATTTAATAATGGTTCTTCAGGATTGATAAACGTATATTATAATGTTCAAGTTGTGAAATGATAATAAGCTTGTCTTTGTATCCAGAAACAGGTTTAAAGAAATGTGTCTGCTTTCCAAGTTAACAAGAGGTGGATTGTAATGGTTGAAACATTGTGACAACTAGAGAATCTAGAAGCTTAACTAAGTAACTCAGCAGCATTCTGTCCTAGGATGTAGAGGACATGCCCTTAACACTCTAGAATGTTCACTGTGTTAACTTGAGAAGTTCAGAAGATTAACTGAATGACTCAGCAGGGAACTAGGGTCCTGAATTCATAAGCCTTCTGAGCCTGTGGAAGGGGAGAGCATGGAAATAAAAGGTAGCCTTTATACAATGTAAGGCAGTAAAAGAGGCTTATTCCTCCCTTTTTGTTCTTTTGATTTTGCTGTCTTCCATAGTCATGAACTGTTACCCCTCCCAATGCCACCCTTCCAACTGATTACAGACTGAAACTGCCACAAAGAGTGAGCTAAATAAACTTTTTCTGTCTTAACTTTCGGTGTCAGGCATTTTGTCCCAATCATAAGAGAAAAGTAACCAAGGCTAACTAAAACTAGATTAACCAAGTAATCTAATTTTCTGTCATTGTTAAGTGGAAAACATGTTCTTCCACAGCTTTTTTCCTTCTAACTTCAAATAAATCTCTAAAAATTTGTATTTGATGACTTTATCTCATTATAAGTCAACAGTATTTTCTATGAGTGAAAAGTATGGAAGTGGGATGAATAATGTTAAAATTTTGAAAAAGATCAGGTATATGGTCAAATGAAATAAAACTAGATAAATAGGAAAATTTGTCAGATTAGAGTGAAAATGTGTTAATATGTTATGCATGTTATAAATTTGCCATGGCATGATCTGATTCATGTTGAATGTTTTTTCTATGTTATTGTTTTAAGCAGAAAGGAAAGAGGATGAGATAGTGAGGAACAGTGACTTAGTGTAAGTGTGATTTACAAGTTAGGCATACAATGGCTTCCTGCAGTCAGGCTGTTGGGAACATTGAAAATATGACATCTTTCCACTGGGGACCCAAGGGATCCAGTCAAACATCAAAGTCCTATCTCTGACTGCAGAGTTCCATATGAGTCCATATCAGAAACCTGAAAGGTCATTGTTGCAAGACTGAAGAAGTTGTGCCAGAAGGGTGATTATTGTGCTCTTGAAGCCTGATGGCACAGATTAATGCCACCCACACACTGCAAATCTTGCCTCTTCAGTAAATCAATCATCCAGACAAGCTAGAACTGTGCTAAACCAATCTTCTAGGCATTTCTTATTCACACTGACACCACTATCGACTTTTACATCCTTCAACCCTATTTTCTGGCATTGACTGCTAAAACTGAGAGTCTTCAAAGTCTTTTGGCATGCTCTTGGGTTAATTGATGGCTGGTCAACACTGTGTACCTGAAAAAATGGGGATCAGTCACCTGAAAGAACAAAGTCAGATCAGAGAATATGGGATATTGAAACTCTTCCCTCATATTACTGGGAAACAGAGAAGGACCAAAGATAAACTGATCAACAATGAGTAATGATATATTCAATTGCGTCTATGTAATGAAGCTTCTGTACAAACATAGAAGGATAAAATGACAGAGCATTGGGATAGCTGAACACATGGAGTATGTTGTGACAGGAGACACTATGGAAGTTCTGTGCCCTGTTTCATATCACTCAACCTGCACTTCTATTCTTCTAGATACTTTGTAATATATTTCACAATAAACTGGTAAACATAAGTAATTCCTGAATTCTGTGATACACTTTAGAAAATTACCTGAATATTAGAAAGAGATCATAAGAACACCAGTAGGTGCCTTGTTGGTCAGAAGTACAGATCACAACCTGGTGATAAAAATGGGAACATGGACTTGTGGGGAGGATATCTTGAGGACTGAAACTTTCATCTCTAGGATCTGAAACCATATCCTCATAGATATTGTCAGTATTGAAATAGGGAACACTCAGTGTCTGGTATAGAACTCACTCTTTGCTTGTTAATGAGGAGAAATCCCTATAACTATTGTTGCCACAAAAACTTTCTATGTTGACTACAGATTGTGTTTTTGGATCCCACTAACTTCCTCTGTTTTTTATGCTAGTGTTCTTCTGTATGAGTTCAAACTCTTTCACCAATGAACATGACCTCCATTTGCATCCATTTACCTATAAAACCTTGAGATTATCCTACTGTTAGCTGGGTAGCTTTCCATTGTTTGAAAATACCATATCTTTCTTATCCATTCTGTGGTTGGTGGGCACGTTACCTTTGTTTTTTTCTGGTCTCCTGTTGCATGAAATAATTGTTTTCTTTCCTTTGATTTTCAGTCTATGAAATTTGTTTCCAATCAAATATGTTTCTTGTATATTGATGGATCTTGTTTCATGATCCACTCTCCCTGTGTTTCTCTTTATTGTTGAATTGAGGCCATCTACATTAATGGTTACAACCAGCATACATTGCTTTGTCTCTGCCATGCTATCCTCCTGCTGTTGGACTTCCACTTTTTCCCTTCATTCAATTGCCTGTCCTGTTTGGCAATCTCCTCTGCTGCTGTTCCTGGAAACATTATCATCTTTATCTCTCTCTACAATATCCTCTAGCACTCTCTGTAAAGTTGGTTTGATGGTCATGAATTCCTTCAGTTGTTCTTTATCATGGAAATAACTTATTTTTCTATCAATTTTGAAAGCTAGTTTTGCAGGGTACATCAATCCAGGTAAGAAGTTGTTTTCTTTCAGAACTTGAAATACTTTATTCCAAGCTCTTCTTGACTTGATGGTTTTTATTGAGATGTGTTTTGTGACTCTGATGGATTTTCCTTTATAGGTGATATTTTTCTTTTTTCTAACAGCTTTTACTATTCTGTTCTTGTGCTGAATTTTTGGGATCTTGATTATTATATGTCTAAGTGTAGATTTGGTTATGGCTAGTTGAAGTTCTATATGCCTCACTAATCTGTATACCAGATCCTTTTCCCATGTTTGGGAAGTTTTCTGCTATCACTTCTGTGAATATCCTTTTTATTTCATTTGTGTTGACCTCTGCTTCTTCACTGTTATCTATCACTCTTAAATTATTTCTCTTTGCATCATCTTGCAGCCATTGTATTGCTATTCCTGGTTCCTCATTATTTTTAAAAGATTTTTCCTTTCACAATTGCTAGCTGCAACCCTGTCTTCAAGGTCTGAAAGTCTGTCTTCAGTCTCCTTCAGAGACATTATTTCTGGTTTGATTAATTTTACAGTATCATGAAGTTGTTTCTTTACTTCATTATCTTCTTGGAGATTTCAGGTGCGTGACCTCCATTTTCTTCCATGACTTTATCTCCCAGACTTGTTCTGTGTGGGCTGTAGGTCTGGGATTGCCTTTTGCTCCTTCAACTTGACATTCTCCTGGGTTCCTCACAATAGGCTGGGTGTGGGGCCCCAGAAACTTGCTATGTTGGCTACCCCTCCTCAGTGTAGGGAAATGGTACAGACACCTGTGCTCCTCTGACCCTGGGGTTACAGGTATGTAGCAGGGCATAGGGCAGGCTTCTCCAGACCTGTGCAGCTACACTAGTGTTTCCCCAAAGGCCAGGTATGTGTGGTAGTGTAGCTGCTTCTCTCAGCCTGTGTGTCTGCACTGGGACTCCCCTGGTGGTGGCAGGCAAACAAGGCTGTGCTTGTCTGATTCTCCCAGTGGGTGATGGCTGTCCAAAGGATGCAAGGGCCTCCAGTGGCAGCCTGCAAGTGGGGTGCATGGGGCTTCTCTGGCTGCATGTTCCTGTTCCCACTGGCTGCTCACAGGAAGCAAGCTTTCTACTGTCAGTGGCCCCGCAGGTAGCGGTTGAGCTGCTGGTTCTCTCTGCCTATGCTGGCTGCCCACAGGAAGGAGCTTTCTGGTGGCTGGGCTGGCAGGCAGGATCAGGTTTGCTGGCTCTCTCTGCCTGCACTGGATGCCTATCAACAAGTATTATCTCTTTAGAAGACTTTTTTTTTAAAATTTTCAGATGTATCACATGTCTTTGTCTTACTCCAATTGTCAATCTAGGAAATTTTTGTGATTTCTTTAGAATCAAACATATGTCCAGCTGTGTAATTCATCATAATTTCACTATATATTTCAAATAGGCATTGTCTCTTTCAACATCCACATCATATTCAATACGTTCATGGTATAACTGGATTTCTGAGACAGTAGATCACTTTCAGAGATACATGAGCCAAGCTGGGCTCTCCCCACCACCAAGTAATAATATGGCTTCATGGCATTATCTGTGGGTCAAGAACAAGTGGGCTTCAACTATCTGTAAATAACCCAAATTAAGGCTAAGATTAAAAGTATCTTTTTGAATGAGCTGCTATTCTTACATTAACAACTGTATAGTACAGCAGTTAATTGGCTTCTCAAATATGACCTGATCTTACTTCATAGAAATGTCATTTGTGCTTAAGAAAGCTAAGGACCAGGTGTCAGTGCTTCCAGACATATTTTATAAGTTCAATAATCTCTAACAAAATTCATGTATTCTCTTGTAGAAATTAAATGAGACCATTCTAAAATTTATAGAAAATTAATGCCATCCAAGATATTTTTGAAAAATAAAGGGAACCAAACTTCCCCTGTATAATATCAAGATCTGTTATAAAGCTACTAATTCATATATTGTGGAGAGACAAATAAATCAATAACCTAAGATGGAAATCTAGAACTATATCCATACATAAATGGATTCATCAAATCATGGAAAAAGAACTTCAACAAAAGACTTTATGGATTTATTTGTTTAATAACCTAAACCTTAATATATGATGTGTAGGAAAATTTAAGTTCAGATTTGATTATAGTTTTAAATTTAATAGAACAAAAAATTCCAAAACTAAATATAGAAAAATACTGATTTTGAGGGAGATTAATTTTTAACATTCAGAAATGTTTACTCAGGGAAGAATCTATGTGAATTTGACCATGCTAAAGAAATTCAAAATGTTAAAATATCCTTTTTATTGAAATCCTCCTGAGAAGAGGATAACACAGTAATTGATAGTACATTTATTTAAAAAAAAATTGCTATTTACACACCTAAGAGCAAGAAGAGAGCAAGGTCAAATATCAACTTAGAGCAGATAGTTCATCAAAAGTATACTAACAAAGGTTTTTATGTTCAGAAATAAAATATGTTTGAAATACATCACTGGATTTAAATATAAATAAAATGGGGCTTTATTAACATATAAAAAGAGGACTTATTGAAATATATAAATAGATTTCCAAATAAATTCTTCTCAGTAAGGATATATGTAATTGAACAATAAACATATGGAAAAATAATAAAGTGTATTAGTAGTTACAGCATGTACACTGAAACCAAGAAGAGTACTTCCTTGTTTATAAATGAAAAGTGAATAAAAATGATAACATAGAATTTCAAAACAAAATAATAGGAGATTAATGTTTATTGTTACCTTCACAGTAGTTCTACATACCTGCCAAATGGATTAAAATTGAAATGTGATTAAAACCAAGTGTTGGTAAAAATATGAAAAAGAGATCAGTGTATAAATTAATAAATTTACAATAGAAAACTAAAATACAAAACATATGCATTATGATTCTGGAATTGCACTCCTGAATATAGGTGCAATGACAACAAGTATACATGAGGACAAAAGACAGGCATAATATTATTTTTGTTAGAATAATAAGGGCATATGCAGTCATAAAAATGAGAAATGTTTGAAACATGTAAAAAATAGATACATCTCACAAAAATGACATTGACTTAGTCTACTACAAAAAACTAAAGAAAAGGGAAATAAGGAGAGAAGGAGGAAGGAAGGAAAAAGAAGGAAGAGAAGGGAGAAGGTAGAAAGGGAGGGAGAAAATTCATGTGAGTCCACATATAAAATATTTAAAACAGTACTACTGCACTTCAGCAATTACCTATTGAGAGAGAGAAAAATAAATAAAGAAGAAATGAGAAATAAATGAAAATTTAGAATTGACAATGATGATTTATTTCTTGACTTGAGTGGGAAGTATACTGTTGTTTTTATTATATTGTTATTCATTTAAATATTTATGATTTATAAGATTTCTTGGATGTCATATATCAAGAAATTTTTAATTCAAAATAGGATACACATTTATTTTTAATGAAATTAAAATATATGAGTCAATATTGAATACAATTCAATATTTAATTTCTGGAAAGATTAGTTAATATATATATATATATGAGTATAGGTTTTCAGTACATAATGATTACATTGCTCATGAAAGTTGGCACACATATTTAATACATCTAAATCTTTTTTCATTTCCTTCCTCTCCTTTTGCACGTCTTCTCTCCATCTCTTGGTCTCCTTCCCATTTACAAAACATCTCTTTCTCTACTTTCTGCTATCGATCTTTTATTTTGCTCTTTATTAATATTTTGGGGTTTTATATAAGAGAAACAATGCAATATTTAAGCCTCTGTGTTTAATATATTTCATTTAACATTATGATCTCAAGGTGCATACATTTTCCAATGAAAGACTGTAGTCTATCTTTTATAACAAAATAATATTCTATTGTATATAAATATCACCTTTTCATTATTCATTTATATATTGATGGTTATATACACTGCTTCTGCTTCCAAGATTAACTATGTACCTCTGTAATATGACATCTTTAACTCTGTTGGAAAGATTCCTTGAAGGCAAATAGTTGGGTCAAATGGAATTTCTTTTTCTTTTTCTTTTTTTTTTCAAACTCTTCATTCTGATTTCCATATGACAGATGGGGGTACACTATACATTCCAGAAGAGAAGCCTGTAGCTGGAACAGTAGAGATAGCAGACAACACTGGGTGACTAATGCAGTAAACTACCTAAACTAAGTTGAACCTTAGTTTACCTTAATTTAAGGTGACTCAAGGTGAACAAAGATGTCAGTTTGCGCTACAAAGATAAAGCCCTCCCATTGCATTACAGCACAGGGGAAAGAGAAAACAACATAGTTTATTTTATAACAAACTCTGAAGAATTTGAATAAAGCCTTCATGTTTGCTCTTTATATATGCAAACACTTATGGCATTTGCTCTTTGCTTTTTGTATAATGATTGATTTCCATGCAGTTCTATTCTTTTACTGAGCCTTAAAATATTTTCCTCACATTAAAAATGTTGATAGTAATGTCCACAAAGCCTGTATATAAGTCAGATTTCCATTGTCAGTTACTTTATTTATTTTCCTCTAACATGTTTTATTTATAAGGTTGTTTTATTTTTTGTAAGGCTGTTTTACTGAGACAATGCCAGTAATTATGATTACATCAGTGTTTTACTTTTGTCACAGGAAAAGTATGATACAGAAAAATATGTACATGTCCTATGTTTAGATATCATGTGAAATCTTGATGCTAAATATTTTGTCTCCTTGTATATAACATATAGCTAATAAATTACTGTAAATGTTTTATCTATATTATGTGAAACCATTTAGACTTAAAATTAATGTTTCGTTGCAGGTAATGGAATGAAATTCACATATTAAATGTAGATTAAGGAAGACAGAAATAACCTTAAGACAGCTGTAGGTAAAGAGTTTGAGTTAAAACTAAAAAAACAAAATGTGTGGGACTGTTCTAATTATAGAAAAAAATCTCTTTTCTTACATTAGATTTTGAAAAGAAAAACCATAACATTGTAACATTTGATGGAATAATCATTTTTATTTAAATACATTTATTGCATTATTTTATACATATTTTATGAGCTAAGAAAACAAGTGTATATAAAAACTTCTTACCAAAACACTTTGACATACATACTTCTTCTAGCCATATTACCGAAATTAGCTGAGAGCAGACATGATTGTTGAGTGTGTACATAGTGATACGTTACTTAGCCCCAGGGATATTTTCCTCAAGCTGAACTGCCCTCAGTATAAACATTCCAAGAGCTTTCTCACTGTCTTATCATTTGATCTGTCTGGCTGACAAGCACTTGAGTTTATGTATATAGCAGGAACAGTGTCCCCTGCTTTGGAAGAGTGAAATGATTCATGAGAAAAAGATAATGCACAAGCACCACTTCATTTCAGCAAAATATCAAAGCGGACAGAACCCTGGGCTTATGGACATCATAGTCCAAAATATACTGTGCAAATTAAAAGTTGGATTGCATAGTTTGAGCTTTGTGTTTTCCTCAATCATCTTTTATATCTTTGGCAACATGTGAAAAGCTGGTCACCAGACACCAATTGGGACAATGTACATTCCAACCATCAAAAATCAGTATTAACTGTTAATGTAATGGATAAGAAGGTCTATGTCAGGTGGCCTTGGGAATGAAGGAAATAACAGATGGGAAAGAAACCCAGGGCTGGTTTGGAGGTACACGTGAGTTCATAAAATGTCAATTCACATTGACTATTTTCAGTGGTCCCCCTAAGACAATATGAGTGAGCCTATCCTTCCCTTCCATCTGAGGGCCATCTGCAGCACTGTGATCTGTTCCAGATACACAACACACAGAAGTGTGTGTGCCAGTAAAGGAAAATGCAGACTCAGTAGTCTCACACCTCACTGATTTGGAAGGGATGAGACAGGGTGACTGGCCTCTGTGGCCTCCAAATTCTTCAGACAGATTCCTGAAACATTCTCTTTTTGTCATTCAAAAAATTTCTTGGCAAGTTTTGACAAACCAAAATTGGGAACATAAATTATTCATTCTTCCTGTGGAATTGAACGACTGCAGAAATTTCTTAACATCTTCATTCTAACTAGTATTTAACTATAAAAATGCAAAGCTTATACTCAGTGCTTTAAAATAAATAACATTTTTTTATTTTATCACCTTTTTATTCCTCAGTAATAAGTATGTCTAAAAAAGATTGACACAGAAGTCAGAAGAAATAGAATATTTTGACAAACCAAGAATTTCGATTCAGATACACTGAATGAAGACAGTAACCTCCAAACAAGCAGTGGGAGTTGTTTGTTTTTGGAAGCAGTGTATTGACTGGGCAGAAATCCCAAACTGCAGGCTTATTTTGATTGGTTAGTAAATTAGGTGCTCTCAGCTGAGAGATGCTGAAGGTGAGAGGGTGCTGACTTGGGTTGTTTATCTAAGTTTTTTGAGATGTTACACAGTTTGACCTTCCACATATACCTGCAACACTCTCACAACTTCCCAACCCACTTTAGAAGGCCTGAGTTACTTCATTTTCTTTCACATCATATTTTCCTATTGTTCCCAAACTTCTGAAAATGTATCAACTTATTCTTTTCCTTTTAAATTTTGTATTAGTACCTGTTTTTAGTGCATAATTATTACATTCATGGCGGGGAGTTGTCACATGTGCATAACACACCTTAATTCTTTTGCATCCTTTTTCTCTCCCCCTCTCCTCCTCCCTCCATCTCTTATTTCTCTTCCCATTTGCAAATCTTTCTGTTTCTTATCAACTATCTTTTGTTTTTATCTACTTGGAAATGCTTGAAAGGAATGCATACACTAGATGTATAAATATTGAAATCATTTAAAACGTGATATAGGAAATCTCCATAATATTTACTTTGTCGTCTGGAAGTGAGAGTTCAGTTACTAGCCGTAGATGGCCCCCTTTCTTCCTGTACCATCCCATACCACGTCCTGTGATACAAACTAAAAGTGATACTAAGCTATAAAGTAAGTGGAAGAAAAATGTGACGTGATTTATAATAAGAAATACATATTTTGGTCTTTATACACAATTTCTGGAAAAGATCTCCTGGAACCCTTGAATTTTTTGAAACAAGGGTGTTAGGCACAGCTTTCGTTCTAATATTTGAGTTTTGACTCTGGTTCTTATTACATAAATTCCTAATCTATGAAAATATCCTAAGGACTACCTTTTGTCTTACTGAAGTGACTATTAATGGGCTTCTAAATGGGATCTGGCCATCAGAAAAACCAAGCCATAATCAAAAGTTGGAACATTCACCACCCCTGACTTGGTCTTCCAGAAAGTATAGAGAGTGCTACATAGTCAACGATCAATGATGCCTCCTTGAAAGAAGTCTTCATAATAACCATTTCTATGTTGGCAAAAACATCCATATATGGAGAAGGTGATACACTCCACTGACCTCCAGGCACAGGGGAACCTGAACAGTGTCTTCAAGCCCTCATCCTATCTAAATAATAAGTAACTGTGTCAAAAAGATTGATACAAAGCTAAAATTGATTGATACAGTGTTTCTTTGGGAAATCATGTGAATCCTGTGTAACATCCTTTGTAAAGAACTCACATATTCTGCTCCCTGAGTTTTGTGAGCTGCTTTAAAAAATAAATAGAATCTGAGATGGGAGGTGTAAATTCTCAAGTTATATCCAGTTAGTGAAGTCCAGACTGCTCAGTGACTTCTGTAGTTGGATGGAAAATAATTTAGTTTTTCCTGTCTCACACAGAAACCAACAAGAATTCAGATTTTTGTCACAATAATTGTTATAAATTAGATCTAAAGTGTCCTCCAAATATCCCCTGTATCAGAGGTGGGCTTTTGGAAGGTGATTGGATTGTGGTGATGTTATACTAATCAGTAGGTTAATCCACTGGGGAGTCAATACCTAAATGTGCTGTTAGAAGGTAGGGCATGGGTGGAAGAGATATATCACCAGAGTATGACCTGGAAAACTATGTTCTTGTCCCTGGTTTCTCTTGTCTCTCTTTGACTGTTCCTGTTCTCTGTACTTCATGGCTGCCATGAGTTGATTAGCTTTATTCCACTATACCTTTTTGTCATGCCATTTCTGTTTCTACATTGATACTAACTGACCCCTCTGAAAATACTAGCCAAAATCAGCCTATCCTCTTTAGGTTTAGTATGGCAGGTTTTCTTCCAGTGGTGCTTTGGAGGACATAGATGTTTTCTCAAAGATGTCTGTTTAACACTTACACTCCCACTGTTGGCACTCAAAGTGTGCTCTTAGTCTGTTGTTTAACCTAATATGTCTGCCACAGATCCCTGGAGAAAAAGTTGGTTCACAAGTATGATTCTCAGCCTCCTCCCAGTTTAACTGCTTCTTCACTAATCAATATAATCTTTAGTGGGGTCATAACTTACCTGTGTATCAGTCAGCATATGTTTATTATGCATTCAATTAGGAAAACACTTTGGGAACAAGTGAAGGGGAGCAACTCATATTTTTTATTATCTTGTTGTTAGTTTACTGAAATGAAAGAACATTGGAAAAACAAACATATTGCTAACAGTTGGAAACCAGATGAAAAAAAAGACAGTTTAGATAAATATTATAAGATATAAAAGGACACATAACTTAATCTGGATTGTATTTGTTGAAAACAAACTTAGAATTGATTCAACTTGAAAGAAAATTAAGTTATTTTATTACAAAGAGAAATGAGTCAAATGTTAATTTATATAAAAGGTATGGACAAAGAAAATTCAAAAATCATAGTTAATGGCTAAAGTAAAGGCTTTTATTAGGTGAATTTGGGAAGTGAGTTGGCTGAGAAGGTTAGCTCACATCATAAAAGCCCTTGAGTACAAGGGAATTTGATATAAATGAGAAGTCACCAAAGTCTTCACAAAGAGAATGACACAGTGGGAGCAGTGTCCAGATAGACCTTGCATCAACGTGCACTGCATTTAGAGTCTGAAGATTGGGTCACTGTATCGTCATTAGTATTTAGCATTATCTATAGCACAAAGCTTTGGAACAAAAGATCCCCCTGCCTATGTCATTTAGCCTGACTCTGAATAGCACGCACTCCTCTTAGTAGAAGTTGTCAAAATATGAAGCTTTCCTCAAAGCTACTCCATTTGTTCACAACGCACCCATCTCTGAATAAGCCAGTCATACCTGCGATACACAATGTTTATCCAAGAGTAGAGTATGGCAATGCTAAGCCATTTTCAATTTAACTCTTGAATTACAGGATAATATCCTTGATATGCACAAAAATATTATGTGTTCTTACCTGAAATTAGTAGAAGGCCCAATAGTCATTTTTTCCAAAGAACATCGCCTTCTAATATGCATTATGATAAAATCCAGACAGCTTATATGTTTTAAAAACTCATTCTGTTTTGCTTTCTAAATAACAATTCTGCATATCTGAAATGGCAGGGAGCAAAATAAAACAATTATCTTCCCAATCAAGTACTCTGCAATATCAGGAAACTTCTTGCTTTAAACTTTCGGGCCCACTGAATGATGTTATATAGTGCAGAAGAGGTTAATTGCACTGTAAATATCATATCCAATTCTTACAGATGCTTATTTTCAGTTCTGATTTCAAGATAGAGATAGTTATGCAGCCAAGTTCAAAGTGAAATAATTTGATCTGAAATAAAAAGTGCATTCTGAGCCTAGTTCATGCAGAGTAACTTTGGAAGTCATGTATGTTAAATGACAGAACAGCTAGTAACTCGCATTCTTAAAGAATAGGAGGACGTGAATTTTCCACTGGAATCTCTAGCTACCCACTAATTTTACATCAGAAAGAAATCAACTTTCCCTTATGTCAAGACTATTATACACTTTGTATAAAGTATTTGTTATAACAATCTAGTCTGCCACAGCATATATATATATATATATATATATATATATATAGAGAGAGAGAGAGAGAGAGAGAGAGAAAGTCAATACTTTATTCTATTGAAAACAGCACAAAATGGTTTTGAAAACAAGTAAATTTGTTGAAAAAATATTAATAATAAATTTTGTGGTTAAAAGCTTAAACTATAAAAATAGAAGAGACCTTTGGTCACACAGTATTTAAATATTTGTCACATATTTAACATAATTAGATATATTTAGATAACTGATGACTAGCAAGGATTCTTAAAGTATATTTTGTTGAAAAGTTATAACAACTTCATTTTATGCTGCTTTTTTTTGTTTCGGAGACAGGATCTCACTATGTAGCACAGGCTGGCCTCAAACTCGTAACTATCCTCCTGCCTCGGCCTTCTTAGAGCTGGGATTACAAGCATGCACCACCACACCTGGATTCATTTTATGCTTTTTATGTGTGTGTGTGTGTGTGTGTGTGTGTATAATTTTTTTTCATCAGCACTAGGGATTGAAGTCATGACTGCGTGCTTGCAAGGCAGGCGCTTAGGCCGCTCAGCTAAATCCCCAGCCCCTTATGCATATTTACGAAATTTAAGATAATTAAGAGGATTCTATAAAAGTAAAATAAGTACAAAAGTAGACTGAAATGAGAGGAGTAAGTGTTAGTGTTGCATGTATAGTAGGGTCATTCAGTTTAAAGACCCTATTACATAAGAACTGTAGGAGCAATAAAACCCAAAATGAATAATTGGTACTGTAAAAAAGAGAGCAAAAGAAAGTGCTCTAAAAGATATAACTGAATGCATGTTTAAGTGTGGAAGATAGATGACCACATTACTGTTTCTGTGAAATTGCTGAGCAGAACTGCTAATAGTCTCACTGTTTGAATGTCTACTTTGTAGGCTTTAAGATTGTAACTTGAACAACTATTTCCAAAATGACAGTATGTAACTTATCAACTAGTGATTTCTTAGTGGTTTCTTTGTTCTTTTCTTTTTTTCCTTTGGAATTCTGTATTGTTGTTACCCTTTTTTCTGTTTTGTTTGGTTTTTTTTTCTTTCTAAATAAAAATTAAAAAAATAAAATAAAGATCCTGTTACAGACTTTATGGTGAACTAAAGTAGAGGAGTTTGAAGACTCCAACCACTTAGAAATGTTACATTTATAATAAGTAAAAAAATGTTAATTAACCTGATTCAATAATCATATACTGCCTACCAATATTAAATAATCAAATTAGAACACAGACACACATACAATTACTTTGTGTTGATTAAAACTAAAAAAAGAGAACATTTTGGAAGTGAAAAAATTGTTACTGTAGTTAAAATTTAAAAATGAAGAAATTTCTTTAATCTTGACTATTAGGTATATTTTCATTATATGGACTGTAGTTTTTATCATCTTAAGAAGTTACCTATTTTGATTAGGTGATTGAACATGCTTCAAATTTACATACAGAACATGATATGAGTTTCACATGGTTCCTTAGTATCTTTTCTAAAGCTGTTAAAATGATAAAAATGGCTAAAACATAGGAATACTTAGAATTAAACTTCAAAGCAACCATAATCTCTTTAAATATTAAGGTAAAATGTAAATATGGCTATATATAATATTTGTCATTTACCAGTTTAGCCAATAAAGTTTTAAGAATTTACCTTTATATATAGCTCCCTGTTTTCATTAGTTTAATATTCTGAAAACTTATAAAATTGTTCTTTTTTTTCTGTCTCCAAATGATGAAAATGAGGTAGAGTGGAACTTTTGTTCAAAAAGATACTAGGTTTCCAGGTAATTTCTGAGAACTGTAATCTAATAATTTTTCTAAATAATTTCACAGTTCTAAGGGGAATTTTAGAGCTAGGCTTACTTACAGTAGTTTTTGTATTATTTCTAGTGGGTCTTTTTTTTTATCTTTTCCTTTGGTTTACTAGTAGAAGCCACAGATGATCAATGCAATGGTGTAGCATATTTTATGATCTTTACTTTGGGACATGGGCCCTGGTTATAATACTTCATTTTAGTAAAGTAGACAAAAAACTGACATTCATTAGGAATGTAATAATATCAACAAATGTTTCATTCTATGATTTTTATAACGCTTGTATTCCTTTTGGGAGGCTGTGGATTTAACTCAGTGGCATAAGCGTCTGCCTGGCAAGCGCTAGGTTGTGAGTTCAATCTCTGGTACAAAACAAGAAGGAGGAGGAGGAGGAGGAGGAGGAGGAGGAGGAGGAGGAGGAGGAGGAGAAGGAGAAGGAGAAGGAGAAGGAGAAGGAGAAGAAGAAGAAGAAGAAGAAGAAGAAGAAGAAGAAGAAGAAGAAGAAGAAGATCATCAAAATGTATTCCTTGTGGGAGTTGGTACATGTATATGACACATCTAATTCCGTTTTTTCTTGCCCTTTCCTCTTCTTCCTCCTTTCTTCATCCATTTCTTGGTCCCTTCCCATCTGAGAAGGATAAATCTAATTACTTCTTATTAGTTATTTTTAATTTTTTCTTTACTTCGATTTTAGGTTATTTATGTAAGAGAAACTACCAATATTTAAGCTTGTGTGTCTGATTTAATTCACTTAATGTTATGGTCTGAAGGTGAACACCTTTCCTACAAATGACTCAAGGTTAAACTTCTTGTAGCAGAGAAGCACTCCGCTGTGTACAAATACCACATTTACTTTATCCATGTATCTTTTGATAGATATAGGTGGCTTCTCAGATATAGATATTATAAATCATGTGGCTATAGACATTGTTAGATATTCATCATTTTATAATCATGTCTTTTACCCTTTTGGAAAGATACCTCTTAGGGGAATAGATAGATGAGATTTCTATTTTTAGTTTTTTGAGGAGTTCTTATGTTGTTTTCCATAGTGATTGTACTAGTACTATCACACCAACAATGTTAAAGTGTTCTTTATTCCTGCAACCTTATCAGCATTTGTTATTATGTGATTCCTTTATGATAGTTGTTTTTTGGGGCTAAAAATGGAATCTCAGTGTTGTTTTAATTGGCATTTCTTTAAAGGCAACTGGTAGTGGATATTGGCCATTTAGACTTCCTCTCTGTAAAGTGTTTATTCATTTCATTTGCCCATTTTTGAATGGCTATTTTATTTTTCAGTGTCTACTTTTTTTGAGTTCTTTACATCTTCTAGATGTGAGCCTCAGTCTGCAGAATAGCTGTCAAATTCTTTTTCCTATTCTGTAGTTTGTCACTTTACTAACTCTGTTGGTTTTTTCTTTTGCTGTGCAAAAATATTTTTATTTGATAAGATCTCATTTGTTGATTCCTTGTACTATTTCCTGTGCCACTGTGTTTCTGTTGAGAACATCTTTGCCTGTGTCTGTTCAAGAATTTTATATATTTATCTTCCAGTGGATTGTTTCTGTTTTAATTTTTAGTTCCCTGATCCATTCTGATTTTAGTTTAGTACATGGTAAGAGATACGGATCTAGATTCAATCTTTTACATGTACCCCATGTATTAAAGAAACTATTTTTTTTCCCAGTGAGTGCTTTTGGTCCTATTTCCAAAGATCAAAGAGTTGTATGCACTTAGGTCTTTCTTGCATTCTCTGTCCTGTTGTATTGAGCCCTGTGTCTGTTTGCTTTCTGTTACCATGCTGTTTTTATCTCTGTAGTTTTGTAATATAACTTCAGTTTAAGGACTTCCATGTCTCCTGCTTTACTCTTGTTACTCAGCATTGCTTGTGCTATTCTAGGTCTCTTTTGGTTCCACCTGAGTTTAGGATTGTTTTTCAAGTTTCGTGAATAATGCTATTGGTATTTTGATTTGAATTGTGTAAATCTGTATATCAAGTTTAGAAGCATGGTTATTTTGCCTATATTTGTTTTTTCTTGGAACAGGGAATATATTTTCTTTTCCTGATGTCCCCTCTGCTTTTCTTTTTCAGAACATGGTAGTTTTCATCATAGAGGTCTCTTACTTTCTTGATTAGGTTAATTCTTGAGTATCTAATTTTTCTTGGTGCTCTTGTAAATGTTAGTTTTCGATAATTTCTTTCTCACTGAGTTCATTATTTGTGTACAGAAATGTTATTGATGTTTCTGCATTGATTTTGTGTCTTGCTATATTGCTAAATTTGGTTATTAATTCTAGGAGTCTCTTGGTGGATTTTTTAGGGTCTTCTATGTACATGATTATGATTTTAATGATAAGCTATTCTGAATATGACCCTATTTGTATTTTTGGGTGTAAGGTTTGATGTTTATCCTGAAGATTTTACTATATGTTCTCCAGGATTTATTTCATTCTGTGAGTTATATCTCATATACATTTCCTACAGAATTTTTCCTGTCCTTGGTACTATATCTTCTTTTTATGAATATTGATTATACAAATTGTTGATTCAAATTTAAGTAATGATTGCAATATATTTTCTA
This sequence comes from Dolichotis patagonum, assembly GCA_004027295.1. Lineage (NCBI taxonomy): Eukaryota > Metazoa > Chordata > Mammalia > Rodentia > Caviidae > Dolichotis > Dolichotis patagonum. The sequence continues at coordinate 19,014 of PVJX010016422.1, read as the reverse complement.
ATATATTGCTGAAGACACATATGGAGTGCATTGTTGAAACATGTTGCCAAACCTTTATCAGTGACCTTAAAGCTATCCTGTAATATTCTTATTCATTCACTTGCTATTTATTTTAATGGAATTCTTATATATGCAGTGTCATTGCTGTCAAAGCTAAACCACTTGTCAATATTTCATTCTAACATAGAAAAAGAAAATGTGAAAAAACTAAGCAATGAATCATTCAGTCATCACTGTGACCCAGCATCAGCATCTAACAATAGAAAAGTAATTCCTCTTCTTCCTCAGATGAGTATTTGTAATAAACATATGAATTTATTATTTTTGCCTTTTAAAATGTAACACATCATTTAGTATTTTCATTTAAAAAAAGGAAAAAATGCAAAAACGTTGGAATTCTTGAATGAGGTTTTATATATGGTGAGAAATTTTAAATAGATGGAAGAAAATCATTTTGCAAAAACATGAAATATATTTGCAATCTAATGCATTATTTTGATCACTATAATGTTTACTAAATTTCACATGTAGATTGTGTAATATAATGAAATTTATCACAATTGCTTTTAATTTTTGTTTATGCTAATTATTTAACTTTAGCACACACAGTATGCTATTAATGTTAGGTATCAGATTTTAAGTGAGCCTGTGTGTATTAGATATTTTTACTTTTCTGAGCTGTTGAGATAAGAAACAACTATCAGGGATAAATCCCAAGATTGTCCTCTTGTTAGTGCGAGGCATCTGAAGCTCCGTGGAGGTAACAAGCCTGATATCACCCAACCCTTAAGGTGAGCTGCAATTCAAATATTTGTGCAGACTTTCAGTTTCTAACTTGTGTGTTGTGAATCCTCAGATGGGCCACAAAGTCTCAAGAAATCTCTAAAGCTTCAGGTCAGATCACAAGGGTATTAGATCTTATCGCTTGACCTTCAGTAACCCTTTCCTCACCTTAAACATCATTAAAGATTCATCATATGAGTGCATCTCATTTATGTAATTTAATCAGAGTGGATTCTGAGACAGGCATGTGTGTGTTAAACCCTCTGAGATGATACAGCTCTTTGTCAAACATTACTGTCTAGCTATCCAGAGACCCAATGAGAGGCACTTGGATTGCTTTAGTTTTACTACTGGAAGTATACTTGCAATTCTTTACTGTATACAGGAGCCTGGACTCTATCTTTCGGATTCACAAGGTATCACTAATAGTCTTTCTTTTAGCGTTTTGAACTATGTTGTTGGGGTAAGAAGTGCATGCTCAGGTCATGGTTTACATCTCCAGTTCTCAGAAAAATAACAAAAGGAATATATGTACATATACACATATAAAATCATTATCTATAGTCCATATTCTGTGCAATAGCATATTAGAATTTAATTTACAGACATTTAGTAATAATTTTAAAAATCAAGTTTTTGATTTGACAGATAAAATCATGGTATGATGGGCTATTTCATCAATAACAACTTGATGAGAAATTTTTTCTAGTTAGACCATAGTAAAACAACCTACATAAATCATGAACCATAAGTAAAATCCCTACTAATGGTACTAAAACAGAATAACAGGTACTTAAATTCTATTTCTATAAATTCTCAAGCTAAATGAGTTGGAATAAATTTCAAAAGCTCTGTGTCTTTTACTTGTAAAAGAAGACACTGGTCCAAAGGTCTTTTGTGGCTCAGTACTTGCTCAATAGTTTTTATCCTCACCGGGGGTTATTTTCTTGCTTGAAACACAAGTAAGATTTGCATATCCTTGGGAGTGCTGAACATGTAAAGAGAGTTGACCACAGCAACGCCATTTTGTGACTCAGGCTCCATCTTGTGCTGTGGTGACCACAGTAAAAACTTGTGACAGACTGAAAGAAAATGACTTGCTGAGAAGGAATTTCCTGAAAATCATATATTTTCCTACAATGATATATGGTCTGAATAATCTGTGTTGAACCAGTGAACTTTAGAAGTGAATTTACCCTCCAATTGTAATTATATACAAATAAGCTATGCAACCCACTTAAAATTTCTCTCCCTACCTTTCAGAGAACCCTTTAAATTTATCCCTGGTGAGACACACTTTGGTTTCTACTGGACTTGGTAAGTTCTCAGGCACCAAATAAACATCTTTTTGGTTAATAGATTTCCTAAATCTATTTAGAATGACAAATTAACCTCACATCTATCTTGTTTTGGAAAATAAATTTTGATTTGGCAAGTAGTTTTCACAACATGCACATTCAATATCACTTTGTATTTAGAATGTACATTTATAGAAACAGGAAATACTTAAAAATTGAAAATCATTTTGACATACTTCATTGCTAAAGGGTACATTTCCGAACTGGAATATATGTATATCCTTAAGTCCAGCCTTACAGCTCACCGTCTCCATTTTTTGTCAGTAGTCTTACCACAAGAGGATGCCCCTCTGTTCAAAGCCCACATATGTATACTTTGGACACAGTCATTTGGTTGTCACTGGCCTTGTCTAGATTCTATTTTCAAAATGGGAATTTTCAAGGGAACAATTTGTGTGCAGTATACTTTTGGAAAATTCAGAGGTTAAGCACAGTATCCAGGTATTTTAAAGCCTAGGAACCTCTGAGTTGTCCCAAAGTATCTATTCATCAAGAGTATCATTTGACCCCAGAGTTTCAATGAAACATATTGTACACAGAAAGGAATTTCTTTTTCCAGCTTCATCTTCCTAGGACTGAGTAAAAACATCTATATAATATTTCCAAGAAACACACTCTTTTCTCTCAAGCCAGCCAGTTTTCAGATTTTCACTTGTGTTATTCTTTGCAGTATGCAGATAGTAACTTCAAAATTGGAAATTCATAAAATGTTTCTGACACCTGTGCTGCTTCAGTCCAATTCATACCCTGTTCAAGACAGGGTGCCAGTCATGCAAGTATTCTGTTCACATCAGAAATATTTCTAGCCCAGTTAGTTATCTCCATTAGATCAAATCTGAAAGAGCTTCAGGTTGTCTTAAAAGCAAACAAATAGACGTAGCTGATCCCACCCTTCCTGCGACTTCAAAGACTTTTTTGCTACTCCTGAATCTCCAGAAAAAAAATTTCTAAGAATTTTGTGACTGGATGTGGTTTTAAAATTGATTTACACCATTAAATGTACTGTTTAATGATAAATTTCATAATATTTTAGTTTTATAGAATGAATGTTTCATTTCTCAAAGCACAAATTTTAGCTCCTCGAATCTGACTTTTTGTGTTGTCCCTTTTATTATGAACAATCCTCATTTTTACTCCTGGGTTCTTTGTGGCTGTCCTTGTCCTTTAAAATTCACACTCCTGAAGTGGAAACAATTTTAAACACATTCCAGGTACACATATGCCCGTAATCACGCTATTTTCCTGGAAGATTTTCACCTTATTTTATCTTTAAAATATCTCTTTTGTCACTGCCTTCTGCTTGGTTAATAGTTGCATAAGTAATGATGAAAAGCATTGCTTTTATTGGAAGCAGTATCCCTTCAACCTACTTACATGGTGACCCAATGTCTATAATACAACAAACTCAAATATTGTAAAAAAAAAAAAAAAAAAAATCCTTGTGGAAAATTAAAAGAGAATCTGAGTCATTTGGCACAAACCAAGGCCTCTTTGAAGAGATTCTTACAAGTGTTGCCTGATTTCACTACTATATCCAGGGCTGGAGTTCTAAGAATTTCAACCCAATTATGAAATGTATGAGCGGAACCATTCCCAAGTTTACTAAATGCTTATCTTTGAAGTACAATGGTGAGTAAATGTGACTTTATGTGTTCACTATTTTTCTTCTGAAGCCAGTCTAGCCTGCTCTGGTGTCTCCAGAGTCCCAGTAAAATAGCTGGGATTAATTCAGTACATGGATGCACTCAAGAGTGTCAGTGACTTGTAGATCTACGTCAGGAAGAAAGACTAAGCAATGCTATGGAAAACAACGGCGTTCAAATACCTGCAATGCTTTAACAAATCATGTATTTTTAAAACCTCTGTGAGTGAAAACTCGATATTTCTGTGATTAACCTAGAGGCTAGTGACCTGTGTTGACTTTTAAAACCTGACTATAGGTGTAGTGTTGGCTGTCACATAATTTGTTGATGTTACTTTGGCACCTGGGTCACCACATAATTTTAAATATATTTTCAGTAGTACTGTCACCCTTTGCCATTAGTTCTTACCAGCTATGGTAGTTTCCAGGTCAAAACCCCCCAGACTGAGTGGAACCCAGGAAGGAACAAACATTCTAGTTTCTGCTTTAATCAACTACTACATTCCTATACAATTGTATGGACACGAATAAGAATGGGCATCCTCATTTTTCTATGACAATAATGAGCAATTTTCCCTTTTAATGCCATCTATAAATGAACAAAAAATGAGAAAATGCTTATAGCAAGTATTAATTAAATAATTATATATACTTAAGGCATTATCTTCAAATTTATAATCTTTATGAAAAACAGATTTAATGGCAATCTATTCTATTATATAATGAGCTCTATTAAGAAGCAATGCAGTTCTAATTGCTTAGGGAAAAATATAAGAAACCAAGGGAGAAAGATGCCTTTTCAGATTAAATAATGAGTACAATCCTAAAAATTCTTCTGCTATACAAGTGCCTCTGGATTTGATTTTCATTGGTTTCAGGGCTAATTCTTAATTCTTTCTCAACTTCTGTGTTGTGAAAAAGAGATGGCTAAAGGCGAAAGAAAAAAAAATAACATTGGGAATTTCAAAACTTTTTATACAATGTATACTAAAAATATTATAAAATATAATAGAGTCAGTAAAACTTTTAAAGAAAAATATGATGTTCCCTAATAATGAGCTGAACATTTGCAGAAATAAACATATTAGGCATTAGTTAACTTTTAAAATTGATTCTTCACTGCACTCTGGGAAAACTTTAGAAGCCACAACTATAGTGAGTAGGTCAACATATGAACTAGTAATTTAAAATATCACCAAAATGTCCAATAAGAGTTAATGGTGTTATGCAAGAGCCTACTTTAGAATATTGTACTTTTGTACATGAACAAAATTTGATGCAGTGTTTAAAAAGGCAGACTTACATTCCTGTAACACAAACAAAAACATATTTCTTTTTAATTTTAGCCAAAGAACTGACACACAAAAAGAAATTTTAATCTTAGGTACTGTTTTTACTGCCAAGTCAATCCTAAAATATGGCTTACTATTAACTTGATTTTAAAAGTAACATTTCATAATCCTTAGGGTCAATGTATAGTGAAGATCTAGACAATATTTTTTGGTTACTATCATATTTACATACCATGGCTTTAACATTGCTGGTTTATTGGTATGATGAAAGATAGGTTTATTACTTTCTGCTATTAAACTTCTAAAACTACCTTATTCTTAAATGAAGCTACTATCTCATGAATTTAAATATTGTTGAAGAAAAAAAGTCTAATGAAATTAAAGAAAAAAATAGTCAAGGTCAGAATTAGAAGAAGAAAGTTCCAATGTCAGGGGTGGAATGTTTTATTTCACGAGAAAGTCAAGGACTTTAGTGTAGGAAAGTTGGTATTTACCTTGTCCTATAAATTATAAGAGCTTTCTGTGCATCTTTTCTTGATCAGTTGTAAAAAGAAATGATCTCAGTCACATTCTTTTTGCATTTCATTTCACTACTAGGGTGCTACTCTTAGAAAGTTTAAATAATAGCAATGGTAATACTGGAGAATATTCAAGATGTAATTTTGTCTTTAGAAAAGCAAACTATGCTACCTTATTAAGGTTTCACTCCAAAGGAGATTTTAAAAGCAGTTGGCAGGATTTGAAAAATGCTGTAGCTGCACTTTAGAAGTGTGAATTTTGAAACTCCCCCATAAATACAGATAAACTTTATATTCATCCTTTACAGTTTACTAACCATTCAGAAAGGAGTATTTAAAAGCCCAACTACTCTCATACTGTCGTTTCCTGATACAATATTTCTCCAAGGGTAAACAAAAATAATTAAGGTAATTATCGTTTGGGTCCTGTGGCAGCAAAATGCATGTTTATTTTAAGCAAAGGATATTCAAAAGGATGTCTGAAAATTCGTGGCTTTACCTGAACCACAGTTTCATAAGGGAAGAAGAAAAAATATATACCCACAGCAAAATTTTTACAAGCCGGCAGCAGCCTTTCTTGCCCATGTAAATAGTTTCACCACCAAAGCGCTGAGCCATTGCTTTTTCCAGCAGTTTCTCTCTAAGCAAAAGAAAACAGTACTTTTTTTCCCCTCCAGAAGGCAGTATGAAGGCTGCTAATTAGCGTGTCTATGGGTGGCATTTGAGACTCCACCAGGTCAAACATGCTATACTTTGCATAGAGTATCAAATTAACCTTAGATAGCAGCCTCCTATGGGTTGCAGTATACCAGGAACACCCCCAGCCCATTTTGTATTGCAGGATGAGGAATTTGAAGGACTATTAAACACTCTGTAAAATACTAACAGCAGATCAGAATAAAGTCATATAGTGCAGGTGTTTCTGTAATTGGAAAAATGCTCTGTGTTCAATGGTCCCTCAAATTCACCCTCTTCCTGAGCACTCCTTTGGGTTTTGCAAAGCAGTTCAGGAATCCTAAGTGCTGACTGGACTTTTCTGAAAATTCAGGCCTCCACATTTTCTGTAAAATCAAGAGACGGGTTTTGTTTTTCTACCAGCGTTTACTTGAGGAGCTGACATTCCTATTGAGAAGCCTGGTACTGACAATTACCTGTTCAAGTCAATCCACAATCAAAGACTCAAGATACTAGAAAGACTCACACATAGCAGATTAAGGGATGTGCTGTGTATATAATATTTAAAATATTACAAGCCACTTTATTTTGGAAACTAGTTTACAGTTTTGAGCTAACAATATTTGTAGAGCAGTCCATAGATCAATTAGAATATTATGAATAAATGTTTTATCTGAATACTTGCTTTAATAAAAATGTCTTAGATTGCTGGGCACTACCTTAATTTCTGTTATTTTTGAAGATGATGGGCAACAGAAACTATAAAGATCAAATGAAGGCAGACTATGGTTTGGGCATTTAGCCGCCACGGTGTTTGCTATTTTGTGTGTCTTCTCAGCTGTATTGCAATTCATCTGAGAGCTATGTTCTGGTGAGCTATGTTCTCTGACTGCCACAGGAAGCATTTGTTTATCCTGTTTAGCAAAGTCTCCACTTTGCTGTGTTGCTAAAACTTCCTTTTCCAGTTGCAGGTGATGAGTCAACACAGCAAGACTCTCTTGTACAGCTGTCTCGACTCACTTGTCCACTTGCAGGCTGAGTACATTAGTGGTACACAGACACGGCTTTCTCTGAAAACATGCTTCGGCTCTGTGAAACTCCACTATAGAGAGGTTGCTCATTTAAATAATCATTTACTTAAATGCTGGCTTCAGATGCATAATAACAAAAGGTGTAGATCAAAGGCTCCGGACATGAGAAAGACAAGAATGCCTGCAAACTTACCAGCTTTCTTTTATAGAGATTAGACAACAAAATCTGAGACCATACTTCTGATCTGTCAGTTGAATAATCAAGCATAAACGTAAGAGAATTGGAAGGTAATTTATACCCTGCCCCAAAAGTAGAAGAAATAAAAGTTTTTAAAATGTGCTGCTTATGTAACTAAAGAAGCTTTTCAGAGGAGATGGAAAATTAGACCATTTTCACACAAAACTTCTCAAGATGTATGAACAGACTGATTTCTCTTTTTATGTTATTACAAATGATATATTGAAGAAAATTAGTATATAAATGAACATAACAATGTAGTTGTTAATCAAGAAGATCATCTCATTGCCTTTATGGAGTATTTTTGTAAGACCACAAAATATCCTTGTATTTCATACTTTATTATAGTATCTGAAGTAAAAATAATATTACAGTATCTGAAATACTGTTCAAAGCTTACAACAGGCATAAAAGACTATATCTTATCATTTTTATCATTTATACTTATAAATACATATATCAATATAAAAATTACTTTCTATGAAGATGCATCAAAACTGAATGTAAAAATTACAGTGTTTTATAATATTTTGATATATATTCAATCTGTTAATACAGTATTGAAAATATATATTATACACTATTGTAGAACAAAAGATTAATTTCATTATTATAGCTGCTACTATATTTTAGATTAGTGCTTTTCTGTCACTTTCTTGTAACCAGTAAATGTATCTTATTTTTAATTGATCAATTATAAATTTATCTAAATCTATAAACTGAGGGATTCAAAACAGTACAAGTGAGAAAAAGCTCAGGTTATAAACATTGCAATGTAAAGGAAATCTGTAGCAGCATTAATAACATTGTACTAATAATACAATGCTAAAATGTATAACATTTAAAGGTTAATAAAATTTTTTTAAAAAATTGAGCATCTCAGAGTAACAATTCTAATTACAATGACATTTTTAAAAGGAAAAATTAAAGGATACTAATAGTTTCCTAGTGCTATACATGCAACTCAGTTATGCTTCATTTAGCACAGTGGTTGGATTCTACTGCAGCCATTTCTTTAATTTTATGATAAATTATTCCTAAATTAAGTACCTCAGGGAATGAAAGAATCAGATAATGAATTGCTTTGTTAATATAAAAATTAACTGAAGTCTTCTTGTTAAATGAGATTATGGTTAGAAAGTTAATTGTAATGCTAACTTAAATAGTGAAAAAACATCTTATAAGTTCAATCATGTGCTGGGTAATATTCTGGTCAACAACAGACTGCATATAAAATGGTCATTCCATTAGGTTATATCACCTACTGGCCTCAGTTATAGGCCTCTTAGTTTATCTAAATATGCTCTGTGATGTTCACACAAGAACAAAATCACCTAGCAATTCATTTATAAGGAAAAATTCTTGTTATTAGAGGTACATGAATAAATTCCTATGGTTTGTGTTAGTGAAAACCCTTAGCAAAACGACACACAGTACACTGGTCACACCATAGTTCCACTTCTTAAAGTTATCGTAGCCAAGAGAAACATACTGTTCAGTAGCATGGTAGCTTCATAGGGCCAGTATTGAATGTATTTATGTATTTTAAGCAGTTTCGTCTAATTTTACTTGTTGGTACTAAAAGCAAGATTTGAAAAAGTCAATGAAATCATAAGCTTTGTCTACTTAAATACATAATTAAGAGTTTGGAAATAAGTGAATGTTCAAGATACAGATGATTGAAGTAAATTTTTTAATAGTAAAATTATTTCTTTTTAATTTCAAAAAGTCTTTCATACATATAAATGCACATACAGAGGAATATGTAATATGTACTAAAATGTCTTATAAATAGGTCCTTTCCCCTATGTGATGAGAAATAAAGACAAAATTGTATATAGTTTTATAAATGATGTACTTTTTAATATGCCTTTTATAGTGTTAATTGAGAGAATTTATTGAAATTTTGCTGTGACATTTGTATTATGATTTTTAGAACAGTAAAAAACAAAAGGGGCATCATATGGTAGAAAACACATAGAGTACAATTCTTGATTCACGCAAAATAAGACAGAAAATTAAGAATATGACAAAAAATTAAGACTTAAAAACATAAGCTAAACTAGTAGATTTATAATCATTTATTACACTATGATAAACTGAGTATACTATGTAAAAATAAGCAATAGTTGCTCTAAATAAAACACTAGTTTTTTTCCCAAAACTTTAGAATATACAATTATCAAATGAACATGGAATTTTCAAGATAAATAATAGATTAATTGATACATCACACCTTAGTAATTTTAAGGGATCAAAATCACTTACAAGTATATGTTTTGATTCTCTTTCTACTGTAATATTATACCTAAAAAGTCCCCAAATTTTTAGAAATTAAACAATGGGTTTCTAAATTATCCTGATCAAAGAAGAAAGCACAGAGAAATTAAAATGCATTTTGTGCTGAATTAATTTGAGTCATAAACTAGAATAAGAGTCTGAAATGAATGATCCAAGCTTGTTCGTTAAAAGGTTACAATATGAGGAAGCAGATTAATAAAAAGGAGATCAAAGAAAGGATTCAAGAAAAAACATAGTTGAAATAAAATAGAAAAACTGACACTTGAGAAAATTACCAATGGCAAATCTAATGATTTGAGAATATTAATAAAATTGATCAAAGTTTAGCAAGATTGATCAAGAATTAAGAAGCCAAATTATTTACCAATATGACTAATAAAAGACAGGTTATCACCGTGTATCATATAAACACTAAAATCTTTATTCCAGTTCAACAAATTAGTAGAAAAGCCCCTTTAGAACACAAACTAATAAAACTGACACTTCAAAATATAGAACAAAATATCTGTGCAAATTAAATTCATAATTTAAAAAGACACTATTGGCTTCATTGTTAAATTCTATCAATCATTTCATGATGAAACACCAACCTTATAATCATAGTGAAGGGAGGAAAAAATGATAAATGATACTTTGTTTTAGGCCACCAAACAAATGTTGGAAACGATATTTTTAAAAATTACAAAGAACGGTCTGGGAATGTAGCTCAGTGGCAGAGATCTTGCTTTGTATGTACAGGCCTTGGGTTAGATCCCCAACACCATGAAAGAAAAAAAAAAAACTACAAAGAAGTATTTGGCATGAACAGATTCAAAAATCTTAAAATATGTAAGAAATCAGAACATAGCAATAGATCAAAAGCAAGGATCACATGAGTTTGGTATCTAAGTAAAATCAGTTGTTTTTTTTTTAAGTAAGACTAGTTAAACATTGAAATATCAATGTATTCTTCACTGTAACACAACAAAGGAAAAATACTTGCAGAAGATGGCAAGAACTAATTTTTAAACATCATGTCAACCATTTAGATTAAAAGTGAAATCCATTGACTAGATAAAGGAAATCTACAGAAAAGTTAAAATTATACTATCAAATGATAAAATTTGGACACTTGAAGAAAAGAGAAAAACTGAACATAAAATTATATTGAAAGATTAACCAAGAAAACCACAATAAACCAGTAGTACCCCATTAATATTGGGTGACGGCATCACTAAAGTAGTTCAGTGCATACTTGGGAAATAATTCATTTAAAAAGAGGTTATTAGAATTTTAAAGCTATATTTTGATCCAGGAAACATGTTGCTAGTAACAAAATACTCAGAAACTGTGTGATTTCTACATTGACCTATTTAGTCACATCTCAGAGGACTGGTGGTTTTGTCTGGAGTCATCTTTATGATTACGATCCTCAGACTGCGTGACTAGAGTGAGCATGTCGCCTGTCTTTCATCAGCCAGCAAGCTTCTTAACAGAACAGTGCTAACAAAGATCCCAAGAGCAGTGAGAAAGTGAAGAACACACACATTGGTGATTTTTCATTTCTGCTTTTGTCGCTCTACCCAACATCTCACTTATCAATCTAGTCATTATGGATGGAGCAAAAGACTCCATCTCTAAATGAACAGAGGACTTTCAACATCATGTTGTAAGGGTAGAAACTCAGGGAAAGTTGAGGCCAATTTTTGTAACCTACCACAGTGAATTTAGGAATTTGGTTTTAAAATAAAGCAAATATTGGCAGAATCACACGCAGATACTGAAATTTCTAAAAGGAAATTATAAAATATAAGGTATATCTTGATAAATCATATATGTATCATTTAAAAATTATAAAGACATAAATGATTTAAGTGACATAATGAACAATCATAAGCTATTAGATGCATAAAAATATGTTCCACTTAATCAAAAATATTTATTCTGAAGCACACATAAAATATTAAAATAAAAAATTTGATGAATCATATTTTGAAGTTTATGAAATAAGTTCCATAAATTTTAGGTGTACAGATTTATATGAAATAAGTTCCATAAATTTTAGGTGTACAGATTTAACTAAATGGCTCATGGACTGTAATCTCCAAAACTGTGACCCAAAGTAAACTCCTTATCTTCTTAAACTGATTATCTCATGAACTTGTTATAGTTGTGCGAAATTAACATATAACTTCTATCTATTCTGTTTCTTCTTTCGGTTGTTAGAATTTTGTATGCTTTTACCTTTATTTTGAAATTTCACTCTTAAAAATGAAAATTGGTTTAGAATCATAGCATTGACATCATTATGTGCTAATAGTTGTATTTTTCACTACTGTATGCCAACAGTAATATAATAAAATACAGTGTTAGTTGGTGATGTACTCAATGAAACAGTTGAAGCTGTCAATGTTATTGAACTGTCAAATTTCAATTTTATCGAAGCTGTCAATGAAACAGTTGAAGCTGTCAATGTTACTGAAACTCAACTGTTAAGTACATGACTTTTTAATGGAATTTCACTTTTACTTGTAAAACTTAGATTTTGTTCTTTTAAAATATGGCCTTAATAGTTATAATTCACATAAAGAAAAACATTGGGTGCCCTCCCTCAATAATTTTTCATAGTGAAAAAGAATCCAAATATCAAAAAGTTTGTGAATTTGCTAGATTTGTTTACTATAAATTAGATTCAATATGTACAATTTATTTTTGTTCTATTTTCATGTATTTATCTACTGTAATAAAGTCCATCTAATTTTCTCAAAATTATTTTCTGATTTATTGCCTCTCTTTTTACCTGAATCTAATTTTCTCTTTAATCTTTTCATTGACTTTTAAATGGCAATCACTTTTTCATAGGAAGGCACTTTAGGTTTTCTGTTTGTTAATGTCCTCTGTGTTGTAGATCTGCTAGACTGTAATTCCTCATCTATTTGTTATTTTTTACTGTTAAATCTTATCTGTCCAAGCTTGAATAGACAATCCTTTGGTCCTTGGCTGAGAATGATATTTAAGAAAAGGATATTCCATTATCCTGACAAGAATGAAGACGTGCTGCCCATCTGGGATCTCTTTCACCTTCATATTTATGGGTAAGATTTTTCTGACATACAAGGGAGTAATGGGATTAAAGGCACACCCTACAGCATATGAAAAAAGCCTGCCATATCTCAGAGAAAAATTATATCATCTTTTTTTTAAAATTTAAAAAGTGAAAAAATAAAAATCACAATAAAACAGTTTCAAAACAGGCTAGTAGGACACTAACAATAATTAATACATTGCATATTTTTATCTTCATAGTAGTTATTCAGAGTATAAGACATAGGCGTGATATCTTGTCCAATGTCAGTATAAACCTTTTTTTTAATGATCTAAGAGCAACTAGCTGTATCTCACCCATCTTGTGTATATTTTTTTCTTTTTCCCCTCCTTCCTTTCCCCTTTTCTCCATCACAGTTTGTCTTTTCATTTCAACAGTTTTTTTCCTAATTCACAATACCTATTGCACATTTTGGATCTTACTTATTAATCTAGCTGCTCGCTTTAGAGAGACAATATTATGTTTACACATGTGGGTCTGATTTATTTCACTTATGAATATGATCTCAGGCTGCATCCACTCCTACATGGGACCTACATACACAAAGTCTTTTCTGGGTAGATTCCATTGATAGCCAGGAGAATAATTCTCAGGCCCTAGCATCTTCAAGTACCCTATATTGATGCAGCATTCTCAGATTTGTCATTATCTTTGGCTTGGGATGAAGGCCAGGTTCTCACACATGCTAGGTTAGCACTTTACCACTGAGCTACATCCTCAGCCCAAGCACTTTCAGATTTAAATTCTCCTCTCTACCCAGGCTTCGTTCTGTGTTCTATCCCTCAGTGCTTCCTATTCCTGCCATAGTCATTGGCGTCCAAGAAAACTGAAATCTCCATATTTATTCACCATGCTGATATCAGCTTACACTTTGGGATAGATGGAGGCTGCTGGGGATCACCACTGGCTTCTTGTAAACTCAGCAAGGCTTTTAAAAGTTTATAGTTGTAATTTATCCAGCATCTGTATGTTTTCTGCCAGAAGCGGATTTCAGAATATTTACTCTGCCATTCTGATGGAAATATAAATCTAGACCCTACAGCATTTAGTTATTTCCTAAAACAATTTCTAAAGTATTTTACAATGGCACACGTACAATGATAAAACTTGGCACACATGTAAGTTGTGGAACATGTACTACCTAGTTTTACAGCATTTGATATTTTAATCAAAAGATATGTGTTAACCATCATTATTTGGTTTATATTATTTCTTTAGCGTTGGAAAGGCTTAGAAACTGCTTAATTTCAAGTAACCAGACAGAGGAGAGGAAATGCTGTTTTAGGCATTTGGACCCTAGGAAATGTGGTTCACTGTGTACCTGTGTTGCAGAAAAGATAAATTTATACAGCTGTGAACAAAACCACTATAGTTTCCAAAACTCCTTCATATTTGAAATAGTCTAAGTATTTACTTTGTTCTGAATCACACAGTTCACGAGAGCAAAACAAACATTCCAGCTCTCCCCTACTGCATTTTAGACTATGTGATTTGTTGAAAATTACAGTGCTGACAAGCCTGATAGGATTAGAATGCTGACACATGGATAATCCAACTGTTTCTTTTAGCCCATTCAGCTCATGTGGTTTGGTGTAAACACTGTAATATCACCTGCCTCTTTCTGCATGCCCATTAAAAAATACAAATAAATCCTGGCTTACTTCGACTTTAATGGTTATGGTGTCTGCATTTTGTACTATCTTGGCATTCCTCTACTTCCAGTCAAATTATGGCCTCCTGAAAACTTTAACTTCCTTGAGTGCAACTTTTTTTTTCCAGTATATGACTAGGGAGTTTATCTGGTTTCAGCCAGTAAACATGATGCACCCACTGAATGCATTGATTATATGACTTGTGGTGAAGGAATCATTAACTAATTTGAAGTCAGAGTATTCCTTTTATAATGCTGTTGATGTAATCAAACCCTGGAAGTTTGAGGGTTCCTTTTTAAGGTTACATTGTATTTCCAGTTAAATGAGAATACTCTGAATACTAGAAGTTTTAATAATGGAAATACTACAGTGAATATAATATGCATAATACTATAGTTCATTAAAATAAGATGAAAAGATTTATTCCGTTAGCTAAATATTTATTTCACACAAGTATGGATAGCTCAAAGATGTTTTCAAACTAGGATATATGTCATACTATATATTCATGTGAATAGGGATTTGGCTCTGCTGAAAAGTGTGTTTTTATGTCTGTGTATGACGGAAGTATCCTTGCCCTCTAAAATAAAGCACCAAGCCACTTCTTGATGGGATGGAGAGTCTTTCTTCATCTTCCTTCGGCTTCCAAGAAAGCTCTTCCATACAGGCCTTTGGGAACTTTTAGTACCATTTTGTTTTTATGAACTCAGGAATATATTTAAATGTTTATGGTTGTAATTTATCTATCATCTGCGTGTTTTATGGCAGAAAGACATTTCAGAATCAGTGTTCTTTCATTCTGATAGAAATATAGTCTGGGCCTTTTTTAAAAATAATTTTTTAAATGTAATTCAAAGGCACACATAGAATGATGAAACCACATGTTATCTATTCTCAGGGTTTCCTGCCTGATTCCTTGCATAATCAGACAAGCTACTATGGAGCTAAAACAGCTCAGGAAATATTCTAAAGATTCTCCAGTACTGATTACTGAAGGCGTTGACCTATAGGATTACTGTGGATTAAACTGTTGCTCCCTGGCCCCAAGTTATAGGCAAAAATCTCTGATACTCAGTGTGTCTATGTTTGGAAATAAGACCTTTAGGAGATGAGAGAAGTTAGACGAGATCATAAGGTGGGATGCAAATTCAGTGTGACTGATGCCTATTTGAAGAAGAGGAAGAGAGCCAAAGCCACTGTGAACATGGAGAAAATGCCATACAGGGACACAGCAAGAGGCTGGCCACCCGCAAGCCAAGGAGGGAGGCCTCAGTAGAAACGCATCTTTGCTATTAATTTTAATCTTTGGGCTTCAGAATAAGTCATTACAGAGAACAGTGTTTTTTCCACTTGTTGATTTCGGTGTTCCTTGACTTATGATACATGAATAACATACACTTCAGAGAATTTACTTTATTTTTAATGACAATAGAAATAAAATGATTCCTATAGTACACTCTACTCTAATTCATGTTTTTGACAAAGCAAGTTAGTGAGGCTATCTCGAATAATAATGTTGATGACAATCATAATTATATAGTAAGTATTCAAGAATACAGTATAATTGCATAAGATTTATCCTAATATAATAACTAACATTTGGTATATTTTCTGTGCCAGACTTTGTACTCACTTCATTCATTTCTTATTGTAATTACAAAATTATCCTCAATTACTGATGAACAAATTGAAGTTCAGAAACACTAATTAACCCACAAATAGTCATAAAGTTAATAAATGTCCTAGAATGCAGCACATTCTCTAGATCCATTTGGGAGTAGCCCACAGAGAAATATTATGCATCACTTATTTCAAAGCAGAATAAAAATTATACATAAAAGGGGATGGAGTCCAAGTCTATATTTGACAGATGACTAAGCAAAGTGCCAAGTAAGTTAAAAAAAAGTAAGTTAAAAAAAGTTCCAAAAATAGAAATCTAGAGAAAATTGGAATTAGAAATAAAACCTAGATAAACGTAAAAATTAACAAAATTGTTTTCCTCTCCTCTACACAGTGAAAAGATGTATTTTTAAAATGTCACTTAGTGAAAGTCACATGTTTCTAGAAAATATGAGATCCAGTCAAAACAAAAGTCAAATAACAAAAATGTTTGTGATTAACCTTATTATCAGATATGACAGGGGTACATTTTATACATTATACAGGAACACCTAAAATTAACATTTTTGAGGTTTTTTTCTCCTTCTTAGTACTTGTTTGCAGTACATAATGTTTATTATCCTTCCTGTGGAGTTGACGCATGTGCATAACACATTTTAATTGTTGTTTTCATCCCATTTCCTTTCTCTCCTCCCCTATGGTCCTTCTGTTAATCCCCTTCCTATCTAAGAAAGATTTATCTCTCTAGTCCCTACTTTCATTTTACTCATTATTTATGATTTGACTTTCTCATATAAGAGAAACCATGTAATATTTAAGCTTGTGTGTTTGACTTATCAATTTAACATTTTTAGAACCACCCATTTAACTTAGTTATTTGAGAGATGATATTGGTGATATGGAGCTCTAGAAACAAAGTAAAAAAAATGTAAAAATAAATCATTTTGAAAATGACAATCAAAATATTGGGAGACATTGATTATTAAGTGCAGACTTTAAAATCCAATTTTAAGTTTTTCAGTTACCAAACATCAAGGAATTTATCATTGAAAGCATCAGATTATAAGTTTAGTTCTTAAAGATATGGAGTACCTTGAATTATAGTTTGTTTTTCAGATTTAATTTAATAATTGTTTCATATATTATTTACCTATATTATCTGACTCATAATGTTTTTCAAAAAATAATCATAGAAAATCATACAGTTGGACTCTTCAATAAAAGAAAAGTCCTACGAGTTAGTCCTACAAAAAATCTCAATGGTATGTTTTTACCTGACTTAGAAGGACACTTTTAAAAGAAAGTAAAAGACTTTGACAGAATTAAGTTTTGCTCTTTTTTGTTGCAGAAAAGTTTCCTAGATAGTTAATGGTTCCCAGACCATGGAAAGTTTACTATATGAAAAAAAGCTTATTAGACAAATATTAAGTCAGCATCTCTTACTCTTGGGGCCACTCCCACTGGGAATGCCATGTGGAATCTATCATGCTATCTGAAAAACATCAAGCAGAAGAATGTGAATTCATTTATTTTCTATATATCAAATGAAGTCAAATATTGGAAGTCTGCTAAATCATACCTAAAATCCAAACCAGTTATATTTCTCTGTACAATGTTCTTTGCATAATATAGAAAATAAGTATAATATTATTGCATTGAATGGCATTAATAAACTAATAGTCTCCAGAATTTGAATTTCAGTATGGCTTTTAAAAGAAAAAGTTACATTTCATAAGAATGCTAGGTTTCTTAAAATATAATACCCACATACATAAATAGATATCCAATAATAGCTAGCCACTGACAAAAATACTGCTAAGAAAAATACAAAAAATAGTTTTGGTATAATATTGATAAAATGCATTTGGAAAATATAAATTATATAGACAAAATTGTTTAATATTTTTACACAGTATATTTTTACTTAACTCAGTAGTATTTCTACATGATTGATGTAAAAGAACTTTATACTTTGTGTATTCAAGTGTTCAATTAATTACTAAATGTTGACTATCAAAAATTTGGCTGGTAGTATTGCATGATTAAAGGCATCCAAAATTATCAAACAACAGAAGACCCACTCATCATTCACTAAAATGGAAGTACAACCAATAGCTGGTTCATACATAATCATTTTAAATATGTAAGAATTGACTTTGTCTATTATCAATGGCTAAAAGTTTATCTTTTCTAAAAGTTAAATGCCAAAATTTAACTATACTCCATGTTGTGTTACCTGAACTTATTGACCTACATATCAAAGTCAAGAGAGGTCAGATTGACTAACAACTCAGAATTTAGGGTGTTAATAAGCAATGACTTAAGAGCATTAAAAACTGAATCGACCCTTGTTACGAAGCACTTTATTTAGGTATTTTTCATTCTCTTTGACTATGTATTCAAAAATAACTAGTGGTTTCATATGAAATGATATTGCTTCTAAAGAATGCAAAGAAAAATTCTATGGATGAAATTTAGATTGGGCAGTACTTCCCGTGTACTTTGGTTCTTGTTCATGAATTCTCTTCCTACCCCTATATCTTTGAGGTTTTTACCTACTTTGTCTTCCAGCAGTTTTAGTGTTTCTGTTTTAATATTTAGATCTTTGATCCATTTAGAGTTTAGTTTAGTATATGGTGATAGACATGGGTCTAGTTTTAGTCTTCTGCATATGGACAGCCAATTTTTCCAGCACCATTTGTTAAAGAGACTGTCATTCTTCCAGCGAGCATGTTTGGCCCCTTTATCAAAGATGAGGTGGTTCAGTGAGTTTGCAGTTGTGGTTGTATCTTCCAATCTATTCCACTGATCCTCGGGTC
>PVJX010016421.1:0-40323 GCA_004027295.1 Dolichotis patagonum | reverse complement strand
TTAGTGCTCAATTATACAGATATGTTAATATTAGTGATTGAAATGTACTTGTCTCAGGTACTACCCTAAGCACTTCATATGTATTGCAATAATTCCTCAAATCAATCACTGAATATAAAGCATGTGATAATTTTATGTACTGCTAGGGGAAAATGCAGTCAATTAAATGCTGGTAAGTGCTTATTTATGATTTAATATTCACCCTGCTTCGGGATATGTTAGAAAAGTGGAATGTTTCATAATTGTTGAAATACAGTGTATTGAATCCTGATAACGTCCCATTAGGTGGTTATATTTTTTTCGTCTTATTTTATAGCTATGGAAACTGAGTCATGGCAAGCTTATATAATTTTTTCAAGTTCACACAGTCATTAACAGTTTGAAATGCAATGGGTAGCTGTATGGGTTAAAAGATTGTAAAGGGAAATGTGCTGTGATATTGTCTAAAGAAAAACAGGAAAGCAAACAGAAGAGCCAGGGATGTACCTCAGCACATGAGAGCATGAGAGCCTGCCTGAAGGGCAGGGCCCTGAGTCAGAGTTCTGACACACAAAAAAAACCCAAAACAAACAAACAAAAGAAAAGAAGGCAACCAAAAACCTCTCAGGCTCTTTGACAGGGAGGGCCACAGAAACTGCATATTTGCATTTCTGAAGTCCACCGTGAGCCAAGGGAGGTGCAGACAGGGCAGTTCACCCTAGGTCAGAGGCCGCTGGCCGCCCACAATGCTATAACTAGACCAGGGTTTCCGTCTTGGGGCAGTGTAGGGAAGCTATATTCAAACTGCGTAAGAAGCAGTTTTCCGAGTATTTAGGAAAGCAGTTCATTTCTGAAGACTTTCCCTTAAATTATGGTTCAAATAACGTGGAGGACTTACCTAACTATGATGCATAAATTTTATTTTCCAGTGTCCATTCGTCACTTGATATAGAAACACAGAAGGAAAAAGTATACGGTGTTTCCATGCCTTAAATGCATACCCCCTTACAAAACATCCTGGATTAATAAATTTAATGTCACTTTCCACCTATTGTAACCCATTTCTTTAGTCACCAAACAGCATAGCACACAGATGGTAGCACTTTCAGTGTCTGTAGTCTTCAGTCTGTAGAAGAATGTCTCATAGTTATTGGAATTCACACAAGACTGCATCTAAATCTCAGTAGCTGTTTCTTGTCACTGTTTCTGATGCTTGAGCTAAAGAATTTTTACAAATGGTCTAGTGTTCAGTATATGAATTTTTGAGATAAGACTTCGCTTATAGGGAAGTAATCTGAAAATCAATGTCAGACAGAAATCTTAGCTTGAAGAGTTAGGGAGATTGGTAGAGGTTATAGAACAAGTGTGAATTTCAGCTGCCAGCCTTTGGAAGTGCAGCAGTTATTGTGACTGTGAAATTCATAGGTGCAGATGCTTGATTAAGATATGCCAGAACAGGCTACAGCTATAAATCACCCCTGCAAAACTGAGAAAACTATTTGGATGGGAGAAATATTTTTGACTTTTTAAAATTGACTATATAAATTTATAACATAAGTTTTGTGGGATTCGTAAATTCATAAAGGTGCAATTATCATCAATTTGATGAAATTTGCAGTCATGTCAAATGTTGTGATGGTAATATTTAATAAAATAAAAACACATTAAATGGTGACAAACAGCATGAGAAGTGAACTAAAAAGTATTAACTTATCACTATTACTCTATGACTTATTTTATATTTATAACCTCAATTTGGACTAGAGTCTTCAAAATACATATAATGCCTCCTATTAAAAGTGAAGTTATGACTGAAAATTGAGCCAGGCTCACCAACCAAGACGACACAGCCAGAGTTCACAGCCATGAACTCTAAGATTTAAATAACAGCAAAGGAGCAGCACAAACGGAGAACAGTAGGCCAGGTGTGGAGGCCCTCACCTGAACGCTGCACTTGTGTGTCTGAGGGAGGAGACTGCCGTGAGCTGAAGGCCAACCCTTTCTCAAGAAAGAAACAAAGCCCATTGCTTTCAAATTTCAAAACTAAATACAAAATAAAAGAGGAAAGGTGTAAACCCAAAATACTCTTTGTCTTAGTTCTATTTTCATTTTGTCTTGTTTTACTTTTTGTTTTCAAAAACATTTATGCACCAAATATCATTGAGTAAGTAAACATTATTTTCATGTCAATATATTCCTACTTTGGCTGTATTATGGCTATTATACTATATGCTTGCATTTTTCTGTTCTTAGTAAACTAGAAGACCACATAAAGCAGTGCAGTTAGCTTTAGATAAATATCTGTACTCAGTTCTTAGCGTTACAACTTACTTATATATCAGCTTACAAATTTAAGTAATTTCTGGGCCTCAATCTCAGCACTCTGGAAGCCGAAGCAGGCCGATCAGAATTACAAGTCTAGGCCAGCCTGTGCAACATAGTGAGTTCAAGGGCAGCCTGCACTACCCAGTAAAACCTTGTCTCAAACAAAGTATTGAATGAAGAATAAATTTAAAAAATACATAAATAAATCATTTCACAGTGTCCCTAAATTTTGTGTTGAACATTTGGGTATAACAATTAAATTTAAAATGATACAGTTTTATAAATAATCCTATATTAATTCAAAAGTTACTTTATTTTCATTTTCTTTCTCCAAACTAACAGACTTTTCTTGAAACTCCAAACAAATTAAAACATACAGGCAAGGATACAATTTTGCCCATGCACACTGTATTCATATGTCCTTGCATACATAATTCCTAACATAGAAAATTATTTAAATTCTTGGTAGCATACACTTACCCTTGAATAAGCAGTGTGTTAGCTGGTGTTGGTGTATACCTGTAATCCAAACACTGAGAGGCTGAGTCAGAAATACCGCAAATTCAACCTCTGCCCGGGCAATTTAGCCACTTAGGGAGCAAAAAGAAAAAAAATTGCCATGTAGCTGAGTGCGGAGGCCTTGGATTGAATCTTAAGGACAACATAAAACCAACAGATTGCCAAAAATGATATGTAGTATGTTACTTTCCAATTACTGTAAATGATTGCATACATAACAATACGTGGGAAAAAGTGTTGGAAGATAGTCTGGTTCACTCACTGTGTGTGTAACATTTTCTACCACTTTGTCAGATAAGAGTCAAACTCTTACCTCACCAAAATAACAAAGAATGTTTATTGTGAATTAGAGAGTTTTTAGAGTTAAGTTTTCATGTATTCAACAGTGAAAACTCAAAAGTCTGTACTGTTTCATGTAAGATTGGCCTTTAAGTATTAGTAAATGATGGTACAATTACCACCATTCTAAAACAGTATCTAAGAATTGTCATAATGACTGGTTGAAAACTCCATTTGATATGAATGTGTCAAGTATAATTTATATTAAAAGAAAAAGACTTTTGCTGAATTTATTTAAAGTAGTTGTTGAGCCTATATTACTTGCTAAGTAAGCATATGAATTTTAAACAAATGACTGAAGACTCAAATGATTTATAATATGCTAGCAAGTAAACATTTCATATATCTGTCATGATTTATAGGAAATTTTTTGAAAACAGGAATATTGAATTCAAACTTTTGAACAATTTTTAAAAAGTTTAAGATTAATTTTAAGAGGAATGTAGGCAAATATAAAAATTAGTGTATTTGTTCAAAACTATAAGACGTATCTCTGCTGATTAATGTGAATAGTTTTAGTTTTTACTAATGGACCATATACATGTACCTCAAATCAAGTAAATGGGAAATAAAACTTAGACATGCTTTTCTCTGTTTCTTACCTGCAAACATGATGTTGAAATTATTCTTTGAGGGGAAATAAACTGTCTATTCTTTCCTTTCTATTACTTTTAATAGTGATACAGAAACCAGTCTACGATTCATAAATTAATTTCTTCCTTCATTCTTTCTTTCATTTCACTCTCTTGGCCTCCTTTCCTCTTTCCTTCCTTGTTTTTACCCCGGCATGATTCTAGAATCAACACGATGTGTTAAGCATATTATGCTGAAAAAGCAGACATATTTTGTTATGTTTCGTCTCTTGCAGTCTATGCGCATACATTTGTACCAACGTTCTCATAAAGTATAAACACTGCTAAAACAAGAGATGTTCAAAATGCAAAAAGAACACATAATAGGAGCAATTTACCCTCACATAGGAAAAATATAACTTTAACAGAAGACTTGAAGTCTTATCACGTGAAGTTACAGAGTGGTATGTTGTATGGTGGTAGAAAAATGAGAATTTTAAGAAGCAGTATATGTGAAATCCAAGTATCAATGAAGGTGCCAGAAACTAGAGAAAAATTCCTCTATTTCTGTATCTTTTCACTTTGTATCTCATTCTTGGTTCTCACTAAAAGACCTCAAATCCATAGTATCTAGTAGCCTTGACAGTTTTAGTTAATCTAACATCTACATACAAATAACAGCGATGACTAAATAATGTTTTTAAATATATATTTAATATAGTTGGTTCTGCTTCTGGAAACACTTAACTGTAAATGTAGATATGCATATTTTCACAAACATTCTTACAAACAAATTAGTGTTTATTATTATATATAATTTATAAGTGATATAATTCTGGTATACAATTATGTATCTATGTAAGGATTCATATTTTATATTATATATGATGATTAACAGCCTTTTATTATTAAATGAAGTGTGTGTCAGTGTTTTTCAGGGGCTCAGCAGACATACTGTAATAACATGACTTATGAATAGTTGCATTGGAAATTCACAGAGCAGTCTTGAGGCACATTCACTGTATTCCAGCAACAAGGCAGTTACCAAATTTCCCACTAGCTCAGGACTTTTTTCAATTACTTACCACTGTGTAAGGATTGACCATCATCTTTTCTTTCCTTTTTTTTTTAACATTTTATTAGATACATTGTCCCCTTTCACCACAGAACAAGTGGGCTTGGTTGTATTCACAGGAAGATCTGCATTTGACAGATTTGCTGATGGTGTCAGCAGTGGCCACGGGCATGACAGACAGCATCCAACCTTGAGGTGGCCCATCCTCTGCTAATTAGTTGTTTGAAGTCACTCTGTGTGCCACAGGCAGAAGCTTATCTGACAATGACATCTTTACGATTCAGAATGACAGCTGTGATACAGCTGTTTGTGGAAGGAACAGAGTGCACAAAGAGCCTGGAAAGAGCCTTTCAAACAAGTGACAAGGATGGTACCCTCTCCCTGAGGGATCTGAGGGCACAACAGAACTACCAAAAGGTGAAGTGAAAAAGGTATAAATCAGTATCTGTGGGATGAACGTGGAAGCCAAATACAATAGCAATAAGTCATAACAGCTGCCTCACAAGTACCTTTTAAAACAATTTAAGTTACATGTTCTTGTGATTAATGGAGCTTATGCATTTGCTTATAGAATTAACACAGATGTGTGGAGTTGTCAGAAGATTATGAACATGTCTATGCATTGATGTTACTGATATTAATGATAGACTTGCCGAAAAGCGTTATAATTCAACACCTGTGGAATACATGAACAATGTATGAAAAATGGTTTTCACCAAGTCACTCAGCAAATAGGGGCTAGTATAGGATTCAAACCCCAATGGGTTGTGCACTGAGCCACTACTCTAAGATCTCTGACAAATACTGCAGCGGGTCTAGGATTGACATAACCTCCTGACTTCCAGTGTAATATGATTCCACTCTATTACATCAGTCACTTCTACTGTTGGGCTGAGTCCCAGTCCTAGGTCAGAATTTACTGACCTGTGTTTTGTGGATCATTCATTTGGATTGAATGATGTTAAAAGTTCTACTCTTGGTATCTTCCCTGGGTGATTCAGAATGGGGTTTACATAAATTCATTTAACACATTTAATCTCTTTACAGTCACTTAACCTACCCATTTGTAAAAGCATTTGACTAGAAAATCATATTCAAAGAATGCCTATTCCACACAACTCAAGTTGGAGAGGATAGGCCTAGATCAGGAATGATACCATATGTCAAGTGAATTTTCTAATGTTTTAATCAAGACACTTGAGATTTAATTAGAGTAAGCCCTCATTTTTAAACAAGATGCATATCAGAAAACACTTTTTTTAAAAAGGACATACCTAATACTTTGGTCTTCTTGTTTGTTTTATGGTACTTACTGTGAGTATGACTGGTACTTATCATGAGTATGATATGTTAATTTTTGATTTCTGCCAATATTTAAAAAATAAGACTAAAATGACATTATTTTTTCTAGTTTCAGCCCACTTAACACAAAAGAAAGACCCAAACATAGAGATATAATGACATAATTACATGAACACTGCCGAATAGCAAAGAATAATACATACAGCTATATTTTGGACACTATGCAACTCCAAACTCTTTTGCAGGTAATATATGATCCTTGTATACATAGGACATTTGTTAATCTGACTTTTAAAAATGAAAGACGTATAGCCAAAAGTCTATCATGTGAATGTCAGGTACTGAATATGTAAGTAAATGGGTAGATTCAGATTGGCAACTAACATTAAGATGTAGCTAATATAAGACCACTAGAAAAATCATCATTTATATACTATTTTATTGTTATATTTTAATTCACCAAAATTCCACATTGTATGTTTACATTTTAAAATTGGAATAAAATTGATGCAAATGACACAGTACACTTGTATCTTAAAATAAGTTTATTTTGTAGCTGCAAAAGATGAAAGGCTTTCCCTGCTCACAACTCGTATTCTCCTAAGTCATGCTACTCAGTGCCAGATTGAGAAAGAGGAAAAACAGAATGCAAGTGAGGCTTATGAATTCTAAAATAATGAAGCTCACAAATTTAACACGTACTGCACACTTGAGGTTAGCTCAAATACTGGACCACGGCTTTTTAAAAGTAAACTTTAGAGAAGAGACTTACAGTTTTTCAAAACAATCTCGTAGTCTAACACCCCCAGTCCATTTGTGTAATTTGTTTCTACATTTTTGGGTAGGAAGCTAAGTTTGAGTAGGAAAGTGTAGTCTCTGGTTGAATTAACCCAATTTTTGACTTGATGGATATTTATGACATAAAATCTATCTAACACAAATGGGAATTTTAGAATTTTAGTAAATCTGTTGCTTTTTACAGGTTATGAATAATATATACTATTTACAAACTGTTACAGGGCTGTTGTTATGTTTTTCAATATGGTAGAGCGATTGTTTATTCAACCTTTGATCTAGTTTTATAAGTCTTTTAAAAGTTGGAATCAAGGAACATCTTAGCTTATCCTGAGAAGGAGAAAGCAAAACATTTTGATAAGTCTAGGCCTGACTCAGAATGTCTCTAGAAAACATTATATTGTGTAGTGTCTTCAATAAGACAAATATTGATACGATAAGGAGAACTAAATTTCAGTTGCAAATATGGTTTTAAAAAAGGATAAATTTTAGTAGTACACAGTGTGGAAGATCAGTACTGTGATTAGGTCACCTGAGTTTGTTAACGGGCCTTTATCAAAATTAAGCTCTTGCTTTCTTATGAAGCCTTGGGGAGAGAAAAGGACATTATATTTCATAGTACTTTTCAAAGATTTTGCTTCTAGGTCTCAAAGAGAAATGACTCTGGAATATAATACTGTCAAAAATCTTTATCAGACAATGAAGAAGAGAGTTTATAATTATATGCTTTCTGGATTAAACACCAGAAAGAGAAAAAAAGAGGGGAGGGAGAGAAATATCTGTGTCACACTTCAGAAAGCTTTTTCAAGCTGAGCAGCTTGTTAATCCTGTCTTACTCAGGTTCCACGACTGTGTGTTTGTCACAACTTACAGAGCTCTTCTGTTAAGGAGTGAAGTTTACTATATGCAAATCTTGTTCAGTAAGCCTGCCTTTTATCACAAGGCAGATGAGGAACTCATCACTGACGCAGGATGAAAGCAAAATGATTGGGCTTTGGAGAAAGGGAGGGTGAGACCATAACCTCACCAGACACAAGCTGTTTCTTCTCTGCATGGAACAGCTAACAGCTTCCATTAACGTCAAAATAATGCATAAGTCTAGTTCTTCTGATATCAGAATTCTGCTCAGAAATACAAATACAAACCATGGTTGCTTTAGATAACAAGGTGTTTCCTGGCGTAACTGTTTGTTTACTAAATTTTTAGGAAAAAAGAAGCTGTTGCATGAGGAATAAACTTGATTAAAAAAAAACAACAACCAACAAACAGATACATTGAACTGCTACCCTCACACGCCCTGCACTCAGGGCTTCACGGGAGCAACTGTTCTGTTTGTTTTGTTTTGTTTTGTTTTTGTCTTTCCGCCACAACTGGTTTAGATAGGTAAAAAGCTCATCCTATCAGCAAGAGTGAAATTCACCTTTGGGATGTGCTTCTATCGCGGGATGCCACTGTTCAGGGACAGAAGGACAAGAAAGCATCCGCATTCTGACCCCTTCTGAATGTTTAATTCAGGAACCAAACTGTCTTTTCTTGTAGCAGCCATGAGGCAGCAAAAGCTTCAACACAGAGGAAGTGACTGGGCCTTGGGACGCAGTTAATTAAGATCTCCAGGGAACAACATGTTTTATGGGTCTCATTAACAGGGTGCAAAGTCCCTCTCTCCCCTTCCTCAGTCACTTAACTGAAAATACAGAGGGCTCATTTGTCAGCACCCATAGGCTTAAACATCACAAAACCGATCAATCAGCTCAATATTTACCCGGTGGGGCTTCCTCCGACCTTGAGAAATGTGACAAATACCTCAAAGGATGGAGCAAGCAGAAGTTTCGTGATAAACAAAAACAATTGTGTTCTGCTGCATGATAAAAAGAAATGAAATGAAGAGAGCTAGATAAAAAACTAGTTTAAATAAACCTGATAAATCTCATAACTGCTTTGTGCAGTCTGGCCCTTGATCCGAAGTACTCAGTCTCCACAGTAATCAGGACTTTCTCAATAAACTTAACCCTGTTACTTATGGTTCTCACCACATTTATTTTCAACAGGATGGTACATTATAGCTACCTACTCGATTATGGCCCGTTGATAAGCGTACTGTAAGCTTTATATCTCAACCAGCACAGGCAGAAGGAAGAGTCTGAAGGATACGTTTCCTAACCTGGATATGTTTTCCTGAAACTTGAAGGTGATGACTCAGTTCTGCATTGAGCTTGTGATTCTCACTGCGACAAAACTTCTCATGTCATTTTTATTTTTTAGTTCTGTGGCACAATTATAGAAAATTATTGTAGGAAAACCATGGCTTCCATGAAGAGGAGCCCTGAATGGTTTTAAGAAGTTCTAAATGTTGGGAAAATATTCAAAAACTGTGTAATACTCTTACTGGTTGGCAAAGGCAGAATAAAATTTGTTTACTAGAAGAATGAAGCAAAATGGCAAGATGGTGGCAGTTTGTCTTTTCCCCTTTACTTTCTCTTCCTGATCCCTGCCTTTCTTCCTTTTGCCTTGACTGCTGTTTAAAAAAATGCCTGTTCTTCTAAGACTACCTCTCTCTTCAGAAACTTCTCTCTGTAGTTCAGCTGCCTGCATCCAGAGTGTGCAGCAAAGCTAGGACCGGCAAAAATGCAGGTGATGAAACTGACAGTTTAGAGTAGCTAGTCTCCCACTGAGCTGCAGGTGAATAAAATGAGGCAGAGTAGCAGTCAGCAGTTTGCTAGCTGCATTTAGGAAAGCCATGCCACCGTGACTTCTCGAAAACCACAAAGTATGGGAAGAAAATTTCAGAACATTGCTTACATCTTAACAAATCATTGATTCTCATTATCCATATAAGCATCCTTTAAATGAAGAGTGTTATTATGGCTTTTATATCTGCAACAACTGAATTTTTGAATTTTTTTTTATGGAGGAAAACAAAATTCACATTCTACAGTTAAAAGTTTTAGCAATATGTACATCCTTTACTTCTAAGTCAATGTCTAATTTTTTTGCAATACTAGGGATGCTGTAAAATACTGATATGAATAGAAGGTCATATATATATTTTTTCACAATTCTTACATGATAGTAACTTCCAAGTATATTTTAGTAATTAATGTGTTACTATAACTAATTCTTCAGTATATTAATATGTAGTACTAATACTTTTAATGAATCATTTTTATTATGAATGCATTTTATATAGAAGGGTACTCTGTACTTTCAAATCTATACATTCATTATTTGAAAGTTTCACAATGTATTTTCTACCATTCCCTATTACATAAATATTCTCATGCATTCTTTTCCATTAATGTTTGCTAAAAAAATATCTGCTTGGAAAAAGAATAGAACCTAGAATTTATTTTTCCAGGGCAGAAGTCTCCTCTCTGATTTTAATGCATGAACAGGCGTTTTGGTTCATTAAGCTCAGTGGCACTAATAGTAAACTAAAGAGGAATGAAAGGAAGAGAACTGAAATGCCATCATCCCACTAATGATACTGAAGCTGCTCGGGGTTTTGGGAGACTGCCCAGACATCAGTAATAGACAGCATGGCCCAGGATGTGAACTTGGTGTTGGAGTGCCTCAACTGCAAATGTAGGGAAAATGTACTGTTAGAAGAATGTCTGCAGTGATTCACGAAATTATCCAGAACTATGACCTGTGCGTGCATGTGTGTGTGTGTGTGTGTGTGATTGTGTGATTGTGTGTGTTGCTTTATTTGTTCTTAGAAAGAGGAAGAGAAAATAGTAGGATAGAAGAAATAGTGGAAATGGGAAACATTCAGTTACCTCAGAACTGTAGGTATCACAAGGATATGTATTTCTCAGAATATAAGAATTGGAGCATATCCAGATAGCTCAGGGTTAGTTTTGTATTTAAAACATTTAGCTCTTAATTGTTAATCATTTCTGACAAGTGTGCATTTTCTTAAGAAGGGACTAAAATATATCATTCTTCAGATACCCATATCCTTCCTTATCAGTGCTATTTTGGTATTTACTAGTACTTTGTTAGGATAATTAGCATTATTACTGCCTTTATAAATGCATATTTTTGTTCCCAGTTTACTCCTGCACATGAAGGAGCAAACAGAAATGTGCCCTTTGAAACTGAAGGGAAGAAAACAGATTCTCTGTTCAAATTGGTCTTCTGCCCAGTTTGAACAGAGAATCACTCAGCCGGGGATGGCAGCTTTCGTGGCCTCTGGCTAACACAAACTCTCAGTGGCCTTTCACAGCCACTTAGAATCAAGTCCCAGCAGGCTCAGTGGAAGCTGCAGCTGCTGACACTGAAGAACACCTATGTGGCCCTACAAGCTTGCTCACTGGCCCCTTTCAGATTCGAATTGTTTGTGTCCTGTGCAGAAGAGGGAGACAGGTAGAAAGGGCAGCTCCTCTTCTCTTACTCTCAGAATGAGACGACACTTTTGGAAATTGCTCAGGTATGCTCAGAAAAACACAGAGCAGGAATTGGAATCAGTGATGACTTTGCCCTTTAAAAATACACGAAGCTACACACAGAGGTCCTTTTCATAAGTATAATGGTCCAACAAAGGCAAATGAATCAACAGAACAGAAACAGTAAGAAGGTCGGCTTGATAATTGTGCCTGAATTCATAATGAACATGTAAACGCAGCTGAAGAATTGATCCATGGTTAAAGGTGTTTGTGCTCAGGGAGTTTGCTAAGGAGAAAATAAAATCCTATTTTCTTTTACTATACCAAGAAGATTCCATAGGGACAGGACATAGAACATATGGAAGAAGTGGGAAAAAAATCCAGCAGAGATGTCCTTAAATAGAAATAGGTTTTAGATAAAGCAGAATTTTATGAGAAGGAAATAGAAGCTCTTTCTGTTCACAGCCCAGCAGAAATCTCCATTTACTAGCAGTCTTATTATAATTCCTTCAATTTATTTTAATTTTCATTTCTGTATACATCAAAATAAATACAGAGGACAAATTAAGTATTCTTTCCAACTAGGGAGCTAAAAGGTCTTTATAAAACTAATAGCTTCTTGTAGTTCTGTAAAGTCACCTGGTGAATTGTAATATTAGCTCGTTTGGCAATGAATAATCCTCCTTTCCCTTTCTAACTGTTGGTAGTCCATTCAATAATAAGCTCAAGAAGTTCTTGTTTCTCAAAAGATGCAAGGTAACAAAAAATTTGAAATTTAATGTAATCAACACTTTGAAAATACTAAATTGATAGACATTTTTGCCCTATCATATCATATGGCTCATTCAAAGTAGTCCAGTGAATTAAACACACTCTTTTAATATTAAATTTAATATATAAAAATGAATGCATTATTTATCTATTATACACAAATATATTCCTAGGCACTCTGGTGATAACTAAGTATCGAGTTCTTAACTTCTAGTTGCACATTTTTAGCTTGGAGAAAGATCCTACACACACATCTATATTAGAACCTAGTTTGGTGTGTGTGCTGCAAGGCACATAAAATAGAAAAACAGTGGAAGATAAAATTGACTCATGATGATCTATCAAAGCATGACTCATGGAAAAGAAGATTTTGACAAAGTACCAGAGAACAGTAGAAGAACTATCAGGGAAATAGCTCATCAACAAACAGTGCTGAGGGAGTTGTACAGTCTGCGGACAACAAAGGTGGGTCAGAGGCACAGCAAGAGGAGTCTTTGAGACACTGTGGTGCAATAGAGTGTATGCACTACGAGGAGAGGGACATGTTATCAGGGATATTACTATATGAATTGTAAACCAGAAATTACATTCTACTTTTTTTGAGATAACCAGTAACAGCATACAAAAATATAAATGTTTTAAATATTTTTAACAGAAGCAGCTTGAATTTTGTCTTTTATTTGTTGCTGGTAATTCACAGAATTTATAAAGAACTTTTTTCTTTTGTGAATGATTTGTTAATAGAAGAGGAAATAGAAAAGATAAACATTTTTATCAATTACACTCATATGACATATCTTTTGTTCTTTTTTGCCCTGCTACAAAAGTTTCCCATTTATTTTTTCAGTTTTAGAAGTTATTGAATAACATACATTAGATATAAATGTTAATAGGATTAAATTTAATATTGCAACACACATGTATAACATACACTAATCAAATTCAACTTCCTTTTTCCCAACCCCATCACTTCCCTTCTTATCCACTGTTCTACATGTAGGTAAACATTTAAAAAACAACTTCAATATGTGAGAGATAACCTGAGGTATGTGACTTTCTATCTGGTTTATTTCACTTTACAAAATTCCTGGAGTTCCATTCATTGCGGTGCAAATCCATGATTTTACTCTTCCTTTTCTTTGAACAGTCTTTCCTTGCGCATATATAGTATATTTTCTTTATATATTCATCTGTTGATGGTCACAGATGAATATAGGTTGTTTACATATCTTAATTCTTGTGAATAGTCTCACAATAAATACGAACATTCAGGAATCTCTTTGGTATGCTCATTTCATGTTTGTTGAATATATAAGCGACAAAAGTGACCATCTTTCTACTTCAAACACGTAAAGGCATTGTAAATTTGTTCACTTATACAAACTCATTTACTTGACTTATGGTCTGTTTAATATCAATATGAAGGCATGGATAAAAATACTACAATGAAGAGAATCTAGTATTTCTTGTCATTTCTTTTTACCTCAGTCCTCAAAATTAACATCACTACCACCAGTCTATTTTTCCAAAACAAAAAACCACAGATATCACTTTAATTCACAAGAGTTTTTCAATACTCTAAGCACTTTGGATCACCTGGTCAATAGAAAATGGTATTCTCACACACACTAAGAATCAAAGACAAGAGTAAAATAAGTAACAATGATGAGATACTGTATTGTACTGAGGGAACCCAAAGAAAGAGCAGGTTAAATAACCTGTAGGAGGTGATATTTAAGATTTGTAGAATGGAGAGTAGGAATTCAGTACATGTTTAGGGAAGAATAAGAACCCTTAAATCAGAGCAACAGACCAGAAAGGAAGAAGTTAAGGTGTAAACATTTAGCTGTACAGAGGAGAAGCTGAGTATCTGCAAAAACTGAAACAAGTTTTCCCAAAGAGTGTTCAAGGAAGCTATGTTCTGGAAAAGCAAAAGTGGAAGAACAACAAGAATAATAAAAATAATCCAGGATAATAGAGTTGAAATATTTAAACTTCTGGGTTTCTGTTTATCAAGACTTCCTTACTTCTATAGTAATCTTGTGTATTTCATTATTGTCTCATAAAATCAATTATTGTGCATATCACTAGATATTAGTTGTTCATAGAAAATGCACAAAAGCTAAGTAATGATGTTCCATGGAACATAATTAGAAAAAGCTGAGCTCTAATATCTTCAGTCAACAGATGTTATATGCCCCTTGTTACAGAAAGGGAGATAGACATGTTCAAAATATATTGGATATTTGATGATAGGATGTTTAAAACAAAGACATACAACCCATGCATAAACATGCACACATTAGTACTAAATACACATTTGGTCATATACCTACCATACTGTAAACAGAATAAGAAGGTGACATAATGCACAGCCTAAATCATTCCATAGCTTAGAGTTGCACTCCAGTTTCATGAAATAGTTAAAAGATTATCTCCACTGTTGGAAATAACAGAACACTCATGGAGGAGGTGGCCTTTGATCAGAGCCTTAGAGGAAGTGGAGATGTATATAAAGAACTTTCCAGGAAGAGGGAACAGCATGGATCAAAGTTCGTCTGGGGCTTTAGGGGATGGTAAGGAGACCTGGCTAAAATGAAAGGAAATTGTGTGTGTTGAAAACTGAAGATGAGAAAAATGAGAGCAGATTTAATATTACCTAGCTGCTAAATGGCACTAAATGTCAGGATAAGGCAATTGAAAGTCATTCTGTAGACAGTTTGAAGTTGTAAGCTTGGAAAATCTAACATCATCACAAGAAAGAAGTAACTTGAGGCCCTCAGGATGTCTACATTGTTTATTTCAGATTATGAGGGCAAAGAGTGTTACATATTGAGGTGTTTTATTAGTGACAAATTTTAGGATATATATCCATATTATACATATATATATTATATATAAACATGTTATATATTCTTATATATCCATGTATATATATATTTTTTTTTTCTAGTACTGTCATATAAAGAGCCTTCTTTCTTGTTAGTGTCATAGTAAAAATATTGTCCAATATCTTATATTGTAACCAATGAACAGGTTGCCTTTGCTCGCCTGCCTTTTGAACACGCTTTGATGGCTTACAAAATTAAACATGTGTTTACCAAATATTAGCATGACCGGAGGAAAACATACCTACACACACAGCATTCTGATGGCAATTTCATGCTATATACTATACATTAAAGTGTGATTCCAACAGTTCCTGGTGCATGCGGGTAAGTGCAGGTTACTCATCTTCAGAATGAAATGGAAACAGATCCTGATGAATGAGAAAAGTCTGGGAGGAACGAGAGGAAACATCAACAGCACTGTGCCATCGAGTGCTGTTGCCTCGTTCTTCTGACATTTTAGAGCAACAGGCGCATTCTGACACACTCTGACAGATTGTTTGTGGAGCAGAAGTGCATTCAGGAAATGTGAGCCACACGATGACAACCAACAGTTTCAGTTTAGAGAAGAGTAAAATATTTTTAGAATTTTAAAAATGTTAACCAGAGTTTCTTAGTGGTACTTGAGATAAATATTACTTTCATAAATGATGATGTTGCCACCAAGAGACTTTCTGAGGAATCAATATTCCACGCAGACATAAAGACAGAAAAGTACTTGGTTTTTAATTTGGAGTCTTGGCTTTCTAGCCAAAGTAGCTTATATGCAGTAAGTTATGACTTAGACAAGTATAAACCTGCTTTTAAGAGTAGATCATATTACAGGCCGGGGATGTAGCTCAGCGGCACGGTGCCTCCTGGCAAGTGCTAGCTTCTAAGTTTGATTCCTGGTACTAGAAAAAGCCAAACTAAAACAAACAAACAGAAAAATGAGTGGCTCATATTACATAATGATTTAACAATTCATACATAAAAAGACTGCTAAATGAAGGCCACTAGGCCATATATTTTTAAAGCATTATCTTAGATAAACCCATAAAACTGTTCCTCTTTACCTTCCTATAACAATAGAGTATTCCCTCTCCCATATTCTTTCATAGTCATATATTTCATTTTTGTCCCACTTCTGCAAATTCAAGAATTATTCCATTTAAATATTATATAAGACATTGAGAAATAATGCTTGAATTTTAGGATGAGAATGTAAGGAGAATATATAGATAGATGTTTAGATATATAAATAGAAACATAGTTATAGACATAGGTATGAATATTATTTTCCCAAGTCTTGTTAGGAATAGTTTTAGATATTTATCACTGCTGCTTTTAGGAAAACCTTTTCAAATAACATACATTAAAACTACATATTGTTATTTGTCCTCTATCAGTATACAATCATTTCCTAAATCATAAATCAATTTGCAAACTATAATATTTAACAAATAGTTCAATTAGTATTGTTTAACAGATATTAGGTGACATTCTAGTTGCTACTAGATAACAATCTATTATTTTCAGATATACATGAAGTATTTTAAAAGAAGTGTCCAATTTACAACTCTTTATTTATTTATTTTTTGGTGGTACTTGGGATCGAACTTATGACCTCACCCTTGCCAGGCAGGTGCTCATACCACTGAGCTAAGATGAAATAAGACATCCTCTAGAACTTACTAATTTAGATTAGACCTTAAACCTCTATATTAAAATTTTCCAGTTTTTAGAGGAGACTACTGAGCTATAGAAAGCTGTAACAATTTGTTCAAGGTGACACAACAGACTGTTTTAAATTGTAACCACAGAAACCAAGATTTGCAGCATAGCATCATATCAATGTTGTCATGCATGCATAAGCAATAAACAATTTATTTGATTAATTTATTGAATTATTATAAGTTAAAAAAACAAGTATGCTCAATGTCCCTAATTCGTATATGGGTGTGTATATATATATATGTGTGTATATATGTGTGTGTATATATGTGTGTATATATATATATGTGTGTGTGTGTGTGTGTGTACATATATATATATATATATATATACCTTGTGAGTTAATTTTTCTCGTGTTGTACATAAGAACCTTTTTTGTCTTGTATGGGCCTAGAAAGAGTGATTAGAAATTGACACAATCAAATTATCCTTATCAGTTCTCAGAATAATGAAATACAAGAAGTACAATGCATCTGATGAAAGATACTTGATAAAATTAGATTTTTTCCTTTAAATAAAGTTACTTTTGAGCAATAGAATTATTTGTTTTTCTATTATTTATTTGTAGCACCATGAAGTTTCCACATGCCTTCATGCATAATTGCTAGTTTTCCGTTACCAAGAGGAGACCAACCTTTATGAAAGGCACTTGATTTATCATCCATCAATTCTTCTCTTTTGTTGGAGTTCTTGCTGTCACAAGTGATGATGTCTGATGTTTGAACTTCATAGAATGATTGTACCCAGGGGCTTTATAGGCAGCTGTGTTCGGCGTCTCGTGGACATTAAAAGTAATGCTCTTGCTATGGCTTCCTAACAAACTACTAGTGCTATAGTAAGTACGATGAATTCAACCAAGGTTCTATCATTATTCTTCTTACTTTGATTTATTCTTTAGTACTTCAATAGCACAAAGCAGCCAACCTCTTGTTTGTTCTATTCACTACAGTCATGCATTGAGTTGAGTGCTTTGCAGCTGTTTTTCCTTTAATAATAACATCTCCTTTTCTATCTTATATCCTGGAGCACTTGGGGGTTTTGCTCGTATTCCTTCTGTTTGTCTTTTGGTTCCAGGATTTATTTTCATTCTTTTGTAGTAAATGTTTTTGTTTTTTCCTCTCAAGTTAAATGAGTTAAATTATCTAAATTAGTAAGTTCTAGAGGATGTCTTATTTCATTTCCAGTTCTGTTTAATTTTATAGTACTAGAAGTTGTACAATTTGAATAATTTTTTATTCAATTAGCTTTTGATGTGTTGTCTCACAAACATGTTTTTGAGATTCTCTTTCATATTTCCTTGCTATCTCTGGGTGCAGGCAAAATGAAAGAGTCATTGTTCATCAAGGATCTTTTAGCTGAGATTTTTAAAATGAGCAAGGTGGAAAATGGCCTTCATTCATATTCATGCTACTGACTTTTGATTAACCCTAAATTGCAGTTTGGTATTTGGAAGCGCATTTGCTTCTTTTCCAAAGTTGCTGTGGTACCACCCATAGGGCTATGTTTGCGGATGTATGTCACATAGAGGGAAGTGGACAATGACACTTGGTAGTCCACCGCTGGGACGCCAAGGAGACCCAGCAGGCTCCTCCTGCTGAGGCTCCTCTGTGCAGTGTATTATTTCTTAGCCGTCCATTTTCAACATAAGAACGCATTTCAGTGTGGAGGCTGTTCTACAACTGTCGCCAAAGCGATGCTATACCAGCTGTAAAACTAGCTTAAGACATGTACTGGTTTGTTCTTCTACTACCCTGGAGAATGCTTCCACCTAGTTTAGAATGTGAACTCCCACTGTTCAAAACGGCAAAATTCATAATAGGAAAAACATAGCTAACAATGGTGAATAGACATACATACATGTATGTATAGATATTTATGTGACTTACAATAAGTCACTCCTCATCATATGTTTAAATTATCTCACAGAAGGTCTTCTAAGGCTCTGTTTTCCTGAATGACTCTGTTCCACGAGGGAGAAGGATAGCTCTCAGGAACAGCGGCGCTGTCTCTATGGTGACACGTCCTCCTCAAGGGCAGTGTGTGACACGCTCATTTGGGCATTCCTGATTATTTTCTGCGAAGGCAATAACCTGTCCTGTTAGAAGTGGACACTCGCTAGTACAGAAAAGAGAACGTTACTAAAGCAGTCCTTCCTGTGTTCTTGCTTGTCTTATGTTCTGATCTTCAGCTAACGTTCTCTGCTTTGTTACACTCCAAATCCATCATTGTTTCTCCACAATTTCAAATTCCCAGTGCTTTTGTTTCTTATCAAATATCTTTGTTTATGAATAGATTTTTCTTCACGTTTCTTTTAAGTCGTAGCTTGAAAATTTTGTCAACTATTCCTCATTGTACATTTAGATCCACAGATGCTAAAGTTTAGTTAATATTGCCTCTCCAACCTTGTACCTACCATCTCATGCTTAAAGACAAAGTAAGATTCTGAAGGCCCAAATAGGAAAAGGTTTTCATTTTGGTTGGAAATTCATACCACTTCTTTTATATTTAGCCCTTTTTTAAAAAAATTATTTTTTGACACAGAGTCTCGCTCTGCAGTTCAGGCTGGCCTTGAGCTCACTCTGTAGCCCAGGCTGGTCCCAAACCCACAATGATCCTCCTGCCTCAGCCTCCCGAGTGCTGGGATTGCAGCTATGCTACACCTCGCCCGGTCTACAGTTAGCCTTTAGAAGTGTGATTGTCCCACTCACTTCGCTCATTCACGCTTTGTGTCCTCATTTTACCCATTTAGAATGCAGTCAGTTTTGGATCTTTCACTATCTGTGCAGGTATTTTGGAAGGTTTTAAAAATATTTTAGATTGAAGACTGATGCCAAATGCTGATAAATGAAAAGAGTATTGAATTACAAGTTTTGTGTTCTCTAATTTTTGGTCTATGTGTAGCAAGTTTAAAGTTTATTTTGGGCACTCATTAAGGTGAAAGAGATAGTAGGAGTCATTGAAAGATGGGGGTTTGTGCGGTTCCTTACTGAGTTCAGAAGAATCGAGTGCCAGATAAGGTATTTTAATTCACAGTAGCCACTCACCACAAAAAGAAAAAAGATGTAGTTTCTAAGGAGTTGAAAATATTTCTTCCTCTATGGACATCAAACATCATGTACTTAAAGGGGCAGTCCAGTGAAGATGTGTTTCTCTACTCAGGCGCTGGTTTAGACAGGAACTCACTGTCAGGTGCCTAGAGGGAGAACTGGAGTAAAAGAGATCTGATTGCTTTCACAAATCTCTGAAGCTTGAAGCTTGAAATGGGCAGAAATATACAGCAGAAGCCTCTCAAACCTGTTAACTGAAACAGGTGACTCCAAGGCTTTCGGTAAACTGATATTCTCTGGTTCTGTTGCCATTTCTGATCCAGAATTCTTGAATATGAGGCAACTTTGGGAAGTCTGAGGGTTTAAGTGAAAAACAAAATTTTACAGGAGAGTACAATCTAATTTTAGTCTTATTTACCTTTTTAAATAAAAAACACGCTTATTACTTTTATTGTTAGGAAACTATATTTATATTGTCCTATTCAAACTATTTCACTGCATCAGTGAGGAAGGATCCATTACAAAGTGTCAAGGTTCATGAGCTAGTGTTTCAGTGAATTTCAGGACACCACTCAGCAAGTAAGCAAATTTAAACCATTAAAAATAAATCACTGTATTAACTAAAATAATATTTATGTAACAACCACATTTTCTTTACAGTAGTGTTTTGATTACTTCTTTTTAAAGCACTGTGATCTTTAGAAGTCTCTTCTTTACACTTATCTTAAAAATAATTTCTCTGACATAGTACCTTTAATCATTACTCACTTAAAATTTAGTCCATAATAATCACCACTGTAGAGCAGATAAAAATCTCAAAAGAAAACATTGAAGAAGCTGATATTTCTCAAAACTTATTTCCTTAAAAGTTTTATTATCTTTACTGACTTAGTAATGAGGAAAGTACTATATTTTAATTTAGAATCAAGAAAGAAGTTTAATAAAAGTTGATGTATTGTGGTTTTTTCACCATTACTCCTGAGGCAAGGTTATCTTTTATGACATATTTCCATCTTAAACAGCAATAACTGAGTATCTGACCTTAGCTGTGGTTTAACCTATAGTTAGACACCTATTTTTATACTGTCAAAGACTGAAACAAAATGACTGGGTTTTTTTTTTTTCCTTAGTCTCTGATTCTTGGTTCATAGTATTCACTTTAATTCTCAATTCAGTCTAATCCGTTTTGGTCATTGATTTAAATAAGTTCTGGCAATATTTTAGTGAATGATTTTATCAACTTCTGAGTACTACTGTAACTCATGCTAGCTATTTATAAAAATTCATTATCATTCGTGCAATGGTAAGACAGGAACACACAGCTTACAGTGCAGAACTTCGATGCTTCATGAATTGTTTTAGTGGTTCGCAATATCTTGCTTTAAAATCCAACTTCAACTTTTTATAACAAATAGAAATATTAGAATTGGCTGCCTTTCAAGAAAATGGTAAAACTTTAGGGGCTGGCACACTGCCTGACACATAACATCTGTTTACAGTACAATATTTAGGGAGAATGAAAGTACATATTATGGGTCCCCCATGTTATTATATTGATGGTGTTATGAATTCTGGTGTAAACAAATAATGAAGGAATAACTGACTCCTTAGAATCTATAAAGTGCTTCAAGGTTTTAGTAGTGAGATATCAGTAAATTCTACTTTTTGCAATCTAAAAAAGGAAACACATGGCATTATATGGGAAAGACAGAGTTTTTACTCATGATTCTTGTAGTAAGTGTGAGCTTCTCCCTGGTTAATTTTTAAAAATACACAGTGCTGTCCTCTTGGCTGAAATTGACATTGAAATGGAACTGTCCAAACTGTGTGAGGTAGAAAAAGAGGAAATGCTTAAAGCAGCCTGGTACCCTATGATTTGTGTGCTTTCTATACAGGCTCCAGTGTGTTCAATCAGAACATGAGTGTTGATGTTTACCCAACAGCAGGATGCACAGTCTCCCTCCAAAATGCTTCAGAAGAAAAACAAAACATGCTTGACTATTGTGGATCATTTGTTAGAAAATGCATGTGGATCTGTATCTAATAAGAAATTAATTTTTCACACTCACACATAGAGTTCTATAACCAGATTTTTACACAGTGGGCTGTGATATTATAATCCCTCATTTATGAGCCATGTGTTTGAATTATGGCACTTGAATTATCAAAGTCATCACGCTGTTTGAATGCCTCTGGCGTTGTACTTGAAAAAAATGTATATAATTGAGTCTAGTCCCTTTAGGGGAGATGTTGATACTGTCCCTGTAGGTGGTACAATAGATGTTAGTTAGTGGCTTGGAGCTAATTTGTTTTATATTCTGTGTATTTAAAAGCTCCAATTCTTCAACAAATACCACAATTCTAATAAATTCTCTCCGTCTCTGTCTCTCTCAGTCACTCTGTCTCTCCCTCTGTCTGTCTCTCTCGTACACACACAAATACAATACATCTGAAAGCTTTCTCACATATAATTGATCACATGCTTCTTTAATTCTAAAACTATGGTGGACATAAAATAATTCAATGTGGTCTAAAGTATGAAATATTTTAACAATTTTATAGATTGGCACTTAGGAAGCCCTCAATCCTAGTTAATTAAGCCTTACTTACTATGTTAGCTTAAAAACATATTTGTAATATATGCTTTACTGGCAGCCAACCAAAAGTCAGATATTCCCTAGTTATCTTCACTTATTTATTTCTCATGTTGATTTTTAACAATATCTCATATAATTCTTTATATTATAATTATTAACACATGATAACTATGTAAAGTGAAGAAAAATAAATGTGGAGCACCGTGCTGCTCCCATTTTGTCTTATTTTTATTACTGACTGTAGTAAAAATCTACAAAGTATGTTTATTTCATCTGTATGAAATCTGAATTAAAATCAAAGAAATATTTGACAGAATCAGGGTAAAGAAAAGCTTATGTTATCACAGTAATAAAGACAAAGGATTTTTATGTATGGTGTTCAACATGAATTAATGCTAGTGACAAATATAAATAGAAAATCCATTTGACCTAGATTTTCAGTGAAAAGAATAAGGTTTAAATGGTTAAACTGATTATAATCTATTGTAATCCAACAGATCTATATTGCTACTTGAAATGATAGTGTTCTTTTACACTTCATTATGAAATGTTCAGGTTCAATATCAAGAAGTTTAATTATTTGACAATTCATATGTGTTTCAGTCTGGTCAGATCATATTGAAAATTTTTGCATTCAATTCTTGGCACCAAAGTTTTAAGGTGTATAGTTGCAGTGTAGGTAAAAGAATGAAACTTGGACAGAAACAATCTGAGCACCATTTCCTGTGGCAACTGGGAATATTATATCAAGAAAACCAGAAACCTTAGGAATCGGAGAAATGCTGTTTGTTCTGTATATCTTCAGATATTAAGAAGATTGCCTTGAGGAGCTGGAGTGAACAAATCTACAACATCCAATAGAACCTATATGTAAAGATTAAGAGAAAAGCCTGACACATTAAAGAAATAATCCTTAGAGAAAGGAGACCTGTCCTCCAATGGAACAGCTTGACCTGATAAGTAATGAGCTTCTTTTTCTTAGAAAACCATTTCTCTTACTAAATTATAAATTCTACTATTTGCATTTCACTATTCTTACATTTTAAATATTCAGACTTTTTATTGAAAATGTTGAATGAAGTAATAAGATGTGATTTTAAAATACATAAATGTCAGCATTTCTCCTACAATTAAATCATTCTTTTTTAACATTTATAAATATGATGAGGACATTTCAATATAGGCAATTATAAAATAAAATAAAATAAAATAAAATAACACTGCATAATTGCCTTATCAACATTATTTGGTTACTAAAAACCAATTCTAGTCAGACACGAGCTTGGTTGAATTTTCTTTTTTTACCTTGCCAAGGCAATTTTTCCCAGAAATAATGCGGAAAAGATTTATACTATTTAAAGGTTACCTTAAAATTTATGTATGTGTACATTAAGGAGTTAGATGTTAAATGTTAGTACTTAAATTTTAGACTAATATATTCAGAAATGAGAGGCGATTTCATCCTTATAATCACCTATAAATAAATGAATGATATCTTTCTATGTTTAATTAGCCTGTATGTTTCCTTCATCCTTTCAACCAATTCAAGCCATTATTTGTAAGTTTTGCTGCTCAGACATATTTCTTATTTTACTTGAGCATGTTCTGTGAATATGTGATAACCAAAGAGATTAAAAGATCAAATTGGTTAAACACTTCAATGCAACTAATTATAAAGACTTGCAAGTTAAATCCCACAGAATATGATCCCTAAACTGAAATCAAATATCATATTATCTTTTTAAGTATGGATTTTATTTGACCTCACTGAAGAAAATGATATAAAAAAAATGAAAAAATGATGTTTTAAGAGAACTAGTAAAGGAAAAAAAAACCCTATTTTAAAAATACCTTCTAAA
This sequence comes from Dolichotis patagonum, assembly GCA_004027295.1. NCBI lineage: Eukaryota > Metazoa > Chordata > Mammalia > Rodentia > Caviidae > Dolichotis > Dolichotis patagonum. The sequence goes on along the minus strand of PVJX010016421.1, from coordinate 16,157 downwards.
ATTATTAAACTCTTCTTTATGTGTTCTGGAGTGTTCAAAGTGCTATGGTTTTTATTCCTAAGACTATATAGTTTTATAAAGAAATAAACTTCTCCAAACATTTTTTGTTTGCTACATATATATTGAAAACATAAGTAAGAGCAAATATTATGAAATTGTTTAAGCTTTATCTACCAAGTCAAGAATTTAAAGGGACATGTCAAAAGTCCAGAGTAAAAACATGGAACCTTGTGGTCCCTTGTGAACTTATTTACTAACTCAATGTACAAAATTATTTATCTTTCAAAGCCTTGTAATAAAACAGTTGTAACACATCACAAAAGCCACATTTTGTTCTTTTATGTCAAAATTTTACAAAATGTTAACAAAAATCACTAAATTTTAATACTACCTTCACACTTGGTTAATACTTTAATATTTTTGTTACAAGTCCTTCATTGAGACTCTCCAATATTAAGTACTATTTAAGTAAGTACTGCAAGATTTTAAAGATAAGCATGGTAAAAGAATCAAAATACAGTTTTAAAACTATGCTAGAGATTGTGCAGAAATAGTTGTTAATCATTCTAATTGACACAGAAGATATTAAATGGAAATAAATTTTGTCTATGGAAGGATGAAAAGACATGAAGTTTTCAATGAATATAGAGGAAAATTTCCAACAGAGGGGTGAAAAAGCTATGTGGATGACATACGACTGAAAGGAAAATAGTTTGATTTTGTATGAGTGAAGCAATTGGGCTGATGAAGGTGTGTCTCCTTTGACGACTCTATAGGCATAAAAGTAGGAAAGGCGACCACTCTTACTGTAGTGTGGACACATGGATGAAAGGAAATTCCAGGAGTGAAGCAGTGATCAATGCAGTGGCAAGCAGCGGTGGACCATCATGACTATGTTATGCTGATTCCTAAGTTCTGTGTTCAAAGTCACCTCTGTGTGATTAGAAATCAGACAGAATCTAGTTAATGGGGATGAGTGACCTCTGTGAACCCAGGCATACCTACCTCTGCTCTCTTTCTTCTTTCTGTCCAAAAAGTACTTTTGTGTCCTTAGTCTATCATTTGTTTCTAGGAAAAAATTAGTGAAAAAAATAACTAATAAAGTACAAGAGAGTGTGGTGTGTGTGTGTGTGTGTGTGTGTGTGTGTGTGAAGGGTGTTGAGAGAAATTTAAACTGAAGTAAAGGGACAAATTCTTGACCACAAACCAAATGTTCGTTATGTGTGGCTGCTGTTGTATGCGTGCTGGAGACACACCTGCACACAAAGAGTTTCCAGTTGCCATATTATATTATCATTGCTTGAAGCATTGCAGTTGGACTCAGCGTGTGGGCAGGAAAGAGACTTGGAAAAGCAGACAAGGAAAAATGGGAAATTCTACTCTTCTCAAAGAGTTCTTTAACAAAATCTATGCTCCAATATCTTGCTGATCGTAAATCATTAGATTACTTATTTGATCACTTTTCAAAGAGAGGAGAAAAACCTGTACCCATTTTCTTCCCTAAAGAGTTGTAAAAATTAAACTATATATACAGCATCAAACTCCTTGTCAGTGAAGATGATGATGATGGTGATGATGATAATCAAGACTGTTAATCCAAGGACACTAGCGAAAATTCTCATAATTTACTTATGTCATAGCATTAATTTTGTAACCTTCAGTTATTTTTTTCAAATGTTCTATCTTCAGTAAAAGACCAGAAATATAATGAAGGACATCTTATTGAATTACGACAAACAATTTTAGGTAAGACCTAGGAAATGCACAAGTAGTTATTTAGTCAATAACTAAATTTGTGCTTAAATCTTGGGCTGGGTGTACAGTCAGTGAAAAGTATTTGCCAGGGGTACACAAGACTTTGGATTCAGTCTCCAAAACTGGGAGAAAAGACTCTTGTGTCATTTGATTGATTTGAATTCAGTATAGTTAGTTTAATAATAACTATTTAATCATGTATTTTATTATCCCACATCATTACATATTTACTTATATTACTTTATGTCATATAAATCATTATTGTGTATTTATCATACAGGTGAATGTACTCCTCATAGAGACTTATGTTTTGGCCATCAACACTAAATTTCTTAGTAAGATAAGTAAGATAATTTATTAGTAAGATAAGTAAGTAAGATAAGTAAGCAAACAGCATTCATAATCCAAATAGGATGTACAACTTATTTTTCCCAACTAAAATTCATTATATTCCCAACTTCTGATATACTTTGATGTCATATGTCCCTTAACTATTGTATTTAACAACATGTGTTTTTCACAAGCAGATTTCACATTTACTCAGGCTTATGTTCATGATATCAATTCCTCACAATATGACAGAGAAATAGTACAATTACCCTGTATAGATATGTAACAGGTTTCTGTAATTTTTAACACTTTTTCTTGCACAAATTTTTATATAAAATATATAAGAAGGAAGGTACATTGGTATAGTTATAAATAGATCACATCTCTTACATTTGTAAGAGAACATGAAATCCACAGTTAATAATTATAAATGATTCTAGTATCCTATTTAATTGTATACTCTCTTGCATCAAATTTTGGTGATGACTATAAAATATTGAAATTTACCATGTAAAAAACTATAATTGTAAAAATAATTATAGTATTTTGTCATGGTTAAATTACCTAATTTGCCCATTTGTGCTGTTACCATCACAGGCTACCACTGAATTTAGGCATGCTAAATTTGTTACTGCATATTATATTTTAGCAGCAACCTTGGGAACCCATTATTAACTGTCAGATGTCATATCAGTGACATTTGAATCACTCATTATATTTTGGCACTTATGACAGTAAATTTTAGAGGAAAGTTTTAGTTTTAGTTAATTTATTGTTTTTAAAAAATATTTGTTATCAACCATATTTCTGTGGATACATACTGTAATGTGAACTTGCAATTAATTATAGTCATATGAATTTAAATTCATATTTATAAGTTTACAAAAAGACTAATATTATCAGCCTTTTATACTTGATTTTTGAGAGAAAGTTAGAATTTGAAAGTCAAATAAAAATGATTTTCAGATTTTTTTTTCTGCATAGGCATGAAGCCCAGGGCCTGGCACACAAGCACTGTATAAACACTATGTTGTGAATTTGTTTTCAAAAAGTTTCTAATACTTGGTAGAGTCACAAAATATTCCATACTTGACTGCTACAAAATTATTTGAATTATAAATGTTTTTGAAAATATATTTTGCAATAGCATCAATTAAGTCATAGATGATAATAGGTTGATATAGATCCCATGATAATACATTTTGGATCCATTTTTCAATAGCATGATTTAATCAATTGTTTTTCTCTTATCTTTCCATTATTTAGCACACTTGATTTTTCTAAGCCTTTTTGCAGTTCTTCTCACCAAATATACACACTTTGGTTTCGTCTTTTACCTTTTATAATTCATATCAAAATATTCAAATACTCATTACAACACGCTGCAACCTCCTTAAAGGACATATGTACACTTGATGATAAGTCATTAGGAATTTTAAATACGTAGCTACCCAAATAGAATTCTATGGTCTCATTGAAACAAATCGTTCCCTGGTTCTGCATGCGTAAACATCACCAGAGAGACCATTCATAATCATTAGGCATGTGCCTATGTCGAATTTGGAAATAGCTTAATGGGATTTTAGCTTAAATGAAGACCAATTGTGAGCAGCGCTTACTTTGCCACAGATCCTAGGATACTGAAAGATAACTACTAACAAGAAAGGATCACATAGCTCTTGGTTTACTCTGTGTTTCAATTCAAGAGAAAATGTCAAAAATCAGAACTAACACAGTGATCTTACCCAATTAACTGTTGAGCACAAAAAGTTAAAGCATAAGAAATTAATTTGGTCATGACAATAAGCAGTTTAAATGTATCCAGATGCAGTATTTCATTTTCCAAAGTTAATATCCATTGACTAAGGATAATTGTTTTCTCTTATATCTGCTAGATTTCAAAACTGATAGAAATTGAGTATTACTTATAGTATGATATCCATGTACACAACAACAAAGCAATTTTCTCTTTTCCTTGAGATAATATACTGTATTTCCCCCAAAATTGCTCTCTTCCTGTAGGAACTTCTTAAAGAGATTTTTATTAAACAAATACTGTATAAATGCATTTAGTATTTTTTCATTCATTCATGGTTCTGTTTCTCTTTCTTAACATTATAACAAAGCAATCTGCCATACATCATAAAACTTCAATATTTGCATGTAGAAATGAGAATGTAGAAAAATATCATGTTATGAACAATATTTTAAACTAACGAAACAATAAAATTTAAAAATTAGTCTTCAATTCTGCATGCTTCACATGCTTTCTCAGTTCAATTTCTTGAAACACTAAAAGCATACATCTCAAAGGATTTATTTTTTAAAAATTGACTATTTAATATTGCTACACATTAGTTCAGGATGTCTTGGGAGAAACCAGAGGAACATTATCTGTTCTGTATTTTCTAATGCTTCTAATCTATAGGAAAGTCACAGAATTAAACCACTCCACTAAGGAAAGACTCAAAAGATATTCTTCTTTTCCATAGGCTTTATTTACTTAAACAAAACCTTTGAGTCATTTTGATAAGGAAATCATTGCAAATTGCAATGGTAGCACATGCAGAGCTATTTAAAATTGTGAAGAATAACTTGACTTCCTGTAATAACTAATGAACTACAGCATGCTATGACTGAATGACCTCTTGCCATGTAGTTAGTATTCACCTGTGAGGCAGATACCTGAAGTGATATATGAGTGGTAGTAACGATCATGGTGGAACATAATGTCCCTGTGATGTATCCAAGGATAAATTATTTTATTTTAACAATATTTAAAAATGAATTTCAAGTCTTCTGCTATTTCTCCAAGCTATTTAGACCATTTTTAAGGAAAGAAACAAACTACAGAAATTATGAATGTGAAGATTCTATTTCAGGAACACATACTGTCAGTATTTAATGTATCTGTAAAATTTCATGAAAAGAACTTTCTTTTAAGATCTTTCTTTTAAGAACTTTCTTTTAAGATCTTTCATTGTTCTATATTTGTCCTTATTTTCTAGCTCCATCTTCCCCCAGTTTCCCACCATATGACTGAGAATTTGTCTTGGACTCTGTTCCTTAACACTTTTGTTCAGCCGCTTTTCTTTCAGCGGTACATTCTAGGTAATTGATCAGTTTTGAAGTTTATTTACACTTTTAAAAAGACACAAAGACACACGGCCCTTTGACCTGATGAATGCTTCCTAGTTTAGCTTCTGAAATATGAACAGGCAAGGCTGGCTAGATACCTGCACAGTACTAAAGGAACCTCAGGATAGAGAGCGGGATAATTGTGTGACATTGAGAGGGGAGGAAAAAGTAGGAGTGATAGACGTCATAGAAAATGACTTTGTTCACAAATTTTGAATAGACTGAAATATGAAGAAAAGAAATATCCTAAGTGTCCAAGTTTATATTGAAATTTTCTGTTTGTGATATGGTAAAACATTAAAAGAAATCGTGCATAATTACATCTCTTGATTAATAAGTTCAATGATAAATAAAGTAAAAACGCAACTTTCATAGATTTTAGAATGAAGTAAATTTAGTTTACTTTAGTACTTAGTATCTCTTTTTCTACTTTTTTTTTTTTTTTTTTTTTGAGGGAAGCAACTATATGGACCTAGCTTCAGTAACTGAATGGCTTTGTAAGTTTGTTTTTTTTTTTTCTACTACCAGGACTTAAACTCAGGGTCTTGTGTTTTCCAGGCAGATGGTGTGCCTCTGAGCTATACTCCCAGCCCCCTGAGTGAATTAAGAATAAAGAAGTTTGAAAATTTTGCCCTTGTTACCAAAAAAATGAGATGTATTGTACAAAGTATCTGTAGTAGATTCCCTAAGGTTTTTTTCCTGGGTTAAAATGTAATTGTTCCTCTTTTAATTTTTATTTTTTATTAGTACATATTTGCAGTACATAAAGATTATATCACCACTGTGGTGAACTGGTTCACATCCAGTTCTGGAATACCTCTCAGTTCTTTTTACTTCTCCTTTCCCTCCTCATCCCTTCATTTCTTGGTTCCATTTGCAAAAGACTTACTAAGAGGTTTTGTTTTGTATTATTGTTCCGTAAAATATCCTTTAGGGCCAAAATTTTCCTAGGAAATGTTCTTATTTTTTGTAAATGTAGTGTTATTTAAGAAGTTTTACGATATGCTTAACTCTCCACTGTATTTGGACAACAGAATCTCATTAAATTGATTTCTTGATATTTTTATCGAACGCTTATGAGGCAATAAGCGCTTGTTCCACGTGTTATCACAATTAATCCTCAAAGTCAAAATCTGAGATGGATACTATTATTGCCACTGTTCTATTGTGGTATTTTACCACTATTTTAGCATAGTAAAACCTAGAGAGATTAAGCTACTATCTACAGCTATCCTAGCTGGAAAGTACAGAGCCAGCATTAAAATTCATAGAGTTTGGTTTTCGATCTTATTTTTGGTCTTTTTTTCTCAGTCTGGGCCAGTTCTCAGCAACCACATTAGTCTCTGAGGAGCAATGCTTATATGTGTGAGTTTCAACCTGAGACAAGTTAAGCATTTTCTTAAGTCAGAGTGTCTTACTTGCGGTGGGCTCCTAAAAACAAGCAAATGAAAAGTTACATTTTCTCAACTGTCCAAAAATATATATATATAATGAATATTCTCATTATTTAGCTTTCCATTCATAATTATTTTTCACAATGTTCTTCCTTGTAGCCATTGTTTCTGCTAGGATATGCTTGAGAATGAGTTATAGAGGAGGCAGGAAACACATGTTAATTAAAAATCTTGAACACAGCAATGGTGAAAGCCATTGGGGATTCTTTCCAGATGGAGACTAGCTCATTTCATGAATCTTGACTGCTATGTTATATGATATGGAAATAATTTCTGTGAGGAAATTATTCCATCTTTTATATTAAAAATTACTGACTTTAAGGGATTTGCAGAGTAGTTGGAGAGAAACTTTTGGAAAATTCATTACAATACGGAGTGACAAATGAAATTAAAGTTATAGGCAGAGAGGATACCCTGAATATGAATGAACTAATCTAGTCCGCATCTTCTGAATGGGTTTTTTAAAAAGAAAACCCTCAAATGAAATTGGGTGCCTTAATAAATTAAAAAGTGGCTTTTGTTACCTTAATTGTTTACATCGCAGTCAGTTTTAAACAGTGAATGAAAAAGAATAAACAACAAATTTTCTGCACGGCAATATAGTTAAAAACTATCAGAAGTAAAAGATACCTAACAACATTAAATACGAAGAAGAAGTTTATAGTTAATAGTGATTTGGGTGCAGGTTGTCTAAAAAGCAGAAAAGTGACGTTGCCTGATCGGCGATGATGTAGGGACCATAAATCGCACTTCTCTATAGCAGGAAAGTACGTGCACGGTGAACAGAGAGAATTTCTTCTCTTTAATTCTCAGAATTGCTAGACATAGTGTGCTTTACAACCCTACACCTACTCACTCTAAATGCATGCTGCTGAATAGATGCTTTCGTGGCCTAAATCAAAGTTTTTCAGCAATATTTCCTTTGTGTGTATTCTCTTTTGAGCTAACAGAACACCCACTGTTCATGGAAAAAATGCTTAGGCATGCACAACTCCTTTCTCTCAAGACTTTTAGGTAGTAATAATTGAGGTTTGAGAACATATTATTTAAACGGCTCCACCGCTAATGTAAAAGCGTGTGAGCTGTGTCATTAATACTGTTTGGAGTAATGTTACTATGACTAATGATGACATCTTGCTGTAAAGTTGAGTACAAAACAAACAATAGATGAGAATGCTGAATTCACAACTGCTCCTAAAATTCTCCCTTTGTTCATACTTTTGTAGACCTCCTTTTTAAAAAACAATGAGTACTGCAAGAGAGAAAAGAGAGGAAAGAAAAGCTTATAACAGTTTTTCCCCCGCAAGTACTTTAATCCTTCAACTCCCATACAGATAGAATTTTTTTCATTGTTCTGTGACTTTTGTTAATGATAGAGTAAAAAACACAATATCAGCACTATTTCACTTATTTAAAAGCAGCGCTGTTTTATTTATGTGTAGAGACAAAGCACTGGAAAATATTAAACCATTTCTCTAATAATTGAAAATAACAGGTGACTTACATGTAATGGAAATGATATGACCATTGGAGGCATTTAGTGTCCAGAATGGGATAGCCTTTGACTGATTAAGTGGGCAGACTTATTGACTACATTGTTAAATATGAAATCTATTCAACTTAAGTACAACATTTCCCCCCTTCAAATGTTAACATCGGTGCCAGTGCGAGAGTAAAACTCGTGACATTTAGAAAAGAGAATCCGATGAGATTTACCAGAAGAAAGACATGTAAATAATTGAATAGTAATGTCTGTAACACTGCAACTCTTTTAGATAATGCACAACAAAATATTTCTGTTTTCTAATCAGGAAGAGTTTCTAAAACAAGGCTAAATCAATTGTTCCTTACGTGGTGAAATCACAGCGATTTTGGAAGCTTCCTTTCAAGTTCTGATTTACCTCCCCTGCATCCCAAGGGCTCTCCATGTGATTGCCTTGACACTGATATTTATACTGGATAAACTGAACATGTAGCATTTAGCACAATATTATCTTTCTTTAGGTCACAAGAGTGCCATCTTTCCAGTGCATGTGGGTGATTTTCACACCACCCCATATCTCACCAACACTAGAAATATCTCTTCTTTTTCAACTTAGAAGGAGCCCACTAGACCTGTAAATACAATTCAGCAAGTCTGGGTAAATAGTTCTTTTCCCAGCTGGGATGCCAGTCCACAGGGGAGGAAAGTCAGCGCACTGGAGTGGGGCAAATTAGTGTGCTGGCGCACAGTACCAGCTCCACAGCTGTGTCATGGTTTCCTTTAGGGGTCTAGGAAAATGTAGCTTTCTGTGCCTGATATTCTTTCTATTATTGTTATCTATCCTCTTCAGAGGTGTAAAGAAATGACCTTTCCCCTGGAAATGCCAAGCTTCTCCTTTCAGAGAGACTGCTGTTCCTTCTAAGGAGACAGCCTCTGTTTTACTCTTTCAAAGAATCTGCCATTGCAATCACAGGTAAAGTGCTTAGCAGGAAGAAGATGGTGGCTTGAGTCTCCAAGGAAGGCTCAGTCTCACAATGGGGCACTGGGGTTTTCCACTGCCTCAGTGCCTTCAAGCTGCCAGAGTGCTTCTCGCATGCTGATATCTTTAGATAGCAAGACCTTCACTGTCCTTGTTTACATTCTTAATGTGAAGCTTTTCTCTTTGCTGAAACTTTACAGGCTGACAGCTTTGGAATTTGAATTTCTCCATGTCTCTTCAGATCAAGTACGGTGGCACTGACAGGAGCTTCCCACACTGACTCACATTAGCTTTCTTAAAGCTTAGGCTGGAGTCGGTTATCAGCTCTGTTCACCAGCAAGCTGGACCTGGGGCAAAGACAACAGGTCTGCCGCAGACCATAAGGCACAGAGAAGTTTCGTACCAGTCCCTGAAACATACACTCATATATAGTTTGATAAAATCAGACCTTGTGGAAAGAGGGTTCATTCAAATAACTGAAGGTTAGGTCGCAAAATATTCTCCTTTTAATTCTCCTGAAAGCAAAATGCACTTAGCACAGAAAGGTATTGTAAGAGTGATTTAGACTTTGGTATTGTTTGGAATGGGAAACTGTTTACTTTGAAAATCTTGACTGTTACTCTCTTCATTCACATAACACTAAATGATTGCCATACTGTTCCATTTCCATATGTTCTTCTTTTGTAACCAATCTACCTTGTACTGAAATAGATCGAGAACTTAAAACATAGCGGGCCATAATAAATCCAGGCTAAGGATGTCTGTAAATTTTTTAAATGTGAAAATCATTACATTGAAATGTCTTTGTGTTTCTATGGATTATAACAAAGCCAACTTTTTTATTAGAGGAATGTATTTCCCTAAAGACGAAGAGTTACAAAGCAATGAGCAATTATAGTACTATGACAGCTGAATATATCTCACCATGTACTTTCCTCGTGGATTTTATAGATGTTCTGTGGTGCTGGAGAAATACCCCAGGGCCTCTTGCATGCCAGGGTTTTTCACTCTATCACTGAGCTGTAGCCTCTATAGTTGTGCCTAGACTGAATTTTTTCAAAATTAAGTTATTGTTTTTAAAATGATATCACAATCAAGTAAATATTAACAAAAGAAAAACTACTCATTTATGTGTAAGTTACTATAGATGTTTTACTAGAAACAGTATTGTACATAGGTTCAATCCCCAAATTTTTTTTCACTAAATTTGTCTACACATGCTTTATGTTTGTATCCCAAAATATATGCAACTTTCTGCCACTGATCATTTAAATACTGGCCTTAAAATTAAGAAAGTTTTCATGAGATTTTACATAAGATTAATTACTCTGCCTAACCTAAATTCTATCCTTGAACTGAGTTTTAAACTGGAATGTTATTCAAACTTTGACATTTCAAAATCCTTGTCACTCAAATGCAAACATTAACCAAAATTATGTAAAGATACCCTAATCATATGAAACTGTGAATCACAATATTTGTTTCCTGAACCAAAAAGAAGATATAACAACTCTGAAATAGTCCTGAGTGTAGCTGAAGCTTGGAAGTGTCCTTCGTGATTTGGCTATGCAAAGGTTGTTACGTATTTGTATTTTCTACTTTTAAATGCATAAATTAGCATGACAGCCCTTTCCTGTTCTTTATAAAAATCATGTTTTATTAAGCCCCTCAATGCACAAGGTGAGCCATAAGTGAGTGTCTCTATTTTGAATAAATTTTCAAAGTGATTGAGTATTCAGAACACTGAGTGGTAGACTTCCCAAAGCTCATTTTCACCAGTAATTACCATAAAATATTAAATAACACTATGCAGTGATTATGTAGACATAAAAAAATTGATATCTGAGGAAGTGGGAGAGAGAATGGGGAGCGCTGATGAGGCATTGTCTACACTGAGCCAGACCTCCTAAGCACTGTGAACAAAATTCCATAGAGGCATGAGCACTTGTTACCTAATCAGGGAGGCGGACAGACGGGGAAGTAATTACAGTATGTGAGAACTGTGAAAAGACAACAAACTCTTTCTCCTTTTCTCATAGATAGTGGTGGAGTGAAGGGGAAAGACCTCAAAAGTGTTTTGAAAATTGAGTTCATTCTTTAAAAAACAAAAGATCAATCGGGCAGGAAAGGAGACAGCGCATGAAAAAAGAATTAGAAGCAAAAGAAATTCTATCAGAGGGGAAGGTATAGTCCAATGCTTGTAGGTGTAACATGGTGTTAATAAGTTGGTGTGGCAGAGCTCTGTGGTGTTGCAAATGGCACAACAAAAGAAAGACCTAGAAAGACCAAGAATGCAACCCTGTGTGTCACGCTAAAGCACTGGACATTTTATCCTTATCATAGGAAGACTTTTTTTCCCCTGTGCAATACTGGCTATTGATTCCTAGAACTTCTCAACAGCTACATCGTCAGGCCTTTTCTTATTCATTACTCTTCAGACAGGGTCTCACTTAATTGCTAAATTTCCCGGGCTGGATTAGAATCTTTGATGTACTTCAGCCTGCCAGACTGCTGGGGTGGTGGATGTGTGCTACTACACCTGACTGACAATATTTCAATCACAAATCCTAATGATTAAATTGAAAGGCATAATAGAGTGTTTAGAGGTTGCTGCCCAGTTTTATTTTAGGTGCATAGATCTGTCCTCCAAAATACATTCTCTAGGAAAAAAATAACAAAGCAGATGAAAGCTAAGTAAGTTAGCCATGTGTAAATTTTATGAAGAAGCAGACATAACTTCAGAAATTTAATTGTATTTTGCCTTCTAGTAAAAATGCAGCTTTAAAGGAGCATTAACTAATTTTATTGGAAGAAAAATTCTATACATTCTGTATATTCTGGCCATCCCAAACTTTTGATGGTGTGATGCTTCTTGAGGTTTTAGGTAGAAGGAAAAGGATAAGAAAGTCAATAAATAAGGACTTTATTTTTGGTTTGTCATACTTTTGGGGGCTTTAGGGCAATCACTGTAGACAAAGCAGATAATATTAGCATATCACTAGTTTTAGAGGAAAGTATGCTCTACCTTCACTGTGTGAATTATATTTCCAAAGAAATAACTTGAAGACAAAATGACATGTGAAGACTTCATGTTTGCTCTATTTTCCCCTATCATGTAAATAATATTTAACCTGAAAATCACTTATGCATTTGGATTGCGAGGATATAAATGAACAATGAGGGACCGAAAGAGAAATGAAGAAGAAATTTGTTGAAACTTCTTTTTATTGCATACATTTTTATTAGTACACATTTACATTATAGGAAGTTAGCAGGCATCTTCTTTTGGAGGTGGTACATACACATATAGAGCGCGATTCACTTCTAATCCTCTTTTCTCCCATCATTGTCCATCATCTAAGTCCCCTTTCCCCATTTTTTTTTATTTTATTGATACTATCCATCTTACTTCATGTTTATAACAAAATGTTTATATTCACTACGGTTATTAGCATCCTATATATGGCATATTTGTATTTTATTTATTATACCTCGCTCCCTCCTCTCACACTTAGTATCCAAAACTACTTCCTATCTGCAAGATGTCTATCCCTTTGTCTCCTTCTATCCATCCTTTATTATGCTTTTTGTTTATATATTGCCTTACACAAAATGAGAACTACCTAGTATTTAAGCTTGTGCGTCTATTTGTTTTATTTCTCAAGTGCATCCATTTTCCTACAAATGTCTCAAATTTTTCTTTCTTTAGAACTCAATAGTATTCCATAACATATAGATACCACATTTTTAATCCATTCATCTTTACTGATGGATATGCAGGCTGATTCCAGGTTAGCTGCTTTGAATTGTGCTGCAGTAAATACTGGTTTGCATTCATTGCTTTTGTGTGCTGTTTTTAGCTCTTCAGGAAAGATACCTAGAAGAAGTGAACTGGGTCATATAGGATTTATACTTTTAGTTCTTTGAAGCATTTTCATACTGATTTCCATAAAGCTTGTACTAGTTCACATTCCCACCAACAGTGAAGGAGATTTCCTTTCTTTTCCATGTATATACCATCATTTATCTTTTGACTTCTTGATGACTAGTGTCAGATAGGAACTTAGTATTGTTTTAACTTGTATTTCTCTAATTCTATGATGTGTGCGACATTTTTTTTCTATACTTGATGGCCATTTGTACAACTTTCTCTCTAAGTGTCTATTTATTTCACTTATCTATTTCTTAATTGGGTTGAAACTTCTGATGTATAACATAATATAGGTTTTGAATTAAGATATTGATACAGTAATATAAATAAAGGTTTATATTTTTTCTCTAATAAGGAAGTTGCTGACTTTAAAAGCATGGTTTTCTTCAGTGAATATGAAGTCTGTTTCAGACTTATTTTTGTTATAATATGATTTATATTTTGATATCCTCCAAAAGCCTCATGCAGTTTTAGATAGGGCTTTTTCAGAGATGATTATATGTAGAGTGTATGATACTGGGATTAATGGTATGTAATCAGTACACTGATGAATTTGTTGCTACCCTAATCCAACAAGGCTAGATAGACTACGACTTTGGCAGAGAAAAGCCCTTGCTGCTTTTGCCACCTTGTGGAGAACATGAACTGTTCTTCTCTGTGATTCCCCTCTGCCAAACCACCCTGACATGAAGTCAACTAATTATGAGCTGAAAACTCTACAAACTGTGAGCCAAATAAAACTTTCCTCCCTTAACTTTTCATGTCAGGTATTTTGTCTCAATAACAAGAAAAAATTAGCTAAGAATTTAGTACCAGAGAAGTGGGGACATTGCTGTGACTGTACCTGACCGTGTGGTAGAGGAGCTTTGGGAATGAGCTGTGGGAAGATTTTGGAAAGATTTAATGACACTAAGTAAAAAAGTACAGCTGGAGCTCCCTAGATCTACAGTATAGGAAATTCAGGACAAAGCTCAGAAATCCCGAGGGTGAAGGCTGGGCTTAAGAATTTGTGCTGCTAAGAAAGACACATGTTATATCTTAGCAGAAAATTTGTCTAGATTTTGCTCATATCCAGAGATTTTGCCTGAGACTGAGATTAAGAATAACAGACTAACATGGCAGAAGAAATTTTAAGGCAGTCAAATCTTAAGGCAGTGACATGGATACTTTTAAGGGCTTTTAGCCAGTTTTATGTCAGGGATCAAGAGCAAAGAGCCCAGCATGATTTAAAACATTGTGAGTTTGGTAAGAAAGTAAGTTCCAGTAAAGTTGTAAACTCCAAAAATAGGCCAAAGGAGAGCTTTTTTGCTAAGAAAGAATAAGAGAATAGAAATGATGATCAGAGCGCATCACAACAAGCAATAAGACTTCTCTCTTTGCAATTTCAAAATTGCAAATTGAAAGACTTTCCTTTGAGAAGAAACCCCTAGAGCACTGTGTTCCAAAATGGCAGCAGCACAGAGAACTTGTTCCAAAGAATTGGATTCAAATTGCTCAGCAATCTAGAGACTTGACTCCCAGAGCCCAGGGGAGAGAAAGGCTGGCCACTGCTCCAGTTGGCAACACTCCTTGGCATCATCAACATGCTGTTGGTTTTAGGTGTGTGCAGAATGCAAGAATTGTGGGCTCAGGAAGGCTTCCACTCAGATTTCAGAAGTCCTGGTTGTGTGTTCCTGAGTGAGTAGTGCAAGAAGCTGTGAATGAGAAACCAAAGATACAGTAGAGACCCCAAAAGTTTGGAGAAGCCAGGAACATAGATTGTTCGAAGAAAACTTCAAGGAGGGAGCAGAACGGGTCCAAGAGAGAATCCATGTTATCTACACCTACCAGGAGTGCCATAGAGGCAAAGCCACCTAAGCTCTTTGGAGTTCATATCTTGTCACAGATTGCCTCAGATGCTGTATATGTAACTACAAAGCTTAACATTTGCCCTGCTGGATTTCAGACCTGCTTTGATACCATTCTTTGTATACCCCTATTTATGTCTATTTTGTGCCATTGAATTTTGGAAGTGTTTAACTTACTTTTCATTTGTACAGAGTCTTCAGCTAAGCATTTGCCTTAAATCTCAGAGAAGACTTGCAACTTGGCGTTTTCAGCAACTCTGAAACTGTTAGGAATTTGGCAGCTCTTGGGGAAGGAATAAATGCCTTTTGCATAAAGCGATGTGAATGAGTTTTGGGGGACCAGGAATAAAGCATTATGGTTTGTGTCTAGATGTGACCCAAAGGCTTATGGAGTCATAGGGCTTATTAAGCGGTGCTGAGTCTAGAGTGTGTGGCACTGATATTAAAAGCATGTGATTAGTAAATCAGCCTGCTGATTAATTTAGCATAGTGCTGGCTAGGGTTAAGGATATGAGTGCTAAACCCATCCTAGGGCAGGAAGCCTGTGTATAATAGAAGGTACAGAAAAAGTCTTGTCTCCTTCCTTGCTGCTTTTGCTGTCTTCCACTGTTATGAACGGTGGCCCCGCTGCATGTTCCACATGCCTTGGAGCTAGCCAATTATGGACTGAAACCTCTACAAACTGTGAGCTAAGTAAATTTTCACCTCTGCAACTGTAGATGTCAGATGTTTTGTCTCAGCAATGACAGAAAGTAACCAACACATGTAGCATCATTTCTCCTCATAATGTTTGGGGGCTAACATCATTTTTTTTTCCTATCCTCTCCATTCTTACTCTCTTAACAGCTATTGCTAATCAATAAATTTAAAGAAATATTGACAGTTCTTTTATTTGGAAATTAAAAGATCAAAAATCAAACATATAGTATGATTTCTTGATAAATCATAGCCTTTGACTTTTCTAAAGCCTTTATTGCAGGCTGGTGCATTAGTACATGCCTGGCATTCCAGTACCTTTGGAATCTGAGGCAGGAAGACCACAAGTTCTAGCTCTGACCAACAACTTAAGGACATAGAGAGACCTTGTGCTAAAATAAAAACAATAAAATAAAACTGCAAAGAGGTTGAGGATGTAAGTCAGTGCAAAGACCCTAGGTCCAATACTAAGTACAGAAAATAAAATATATTACTATAAAAATATTGTTAAGATGCAGAGACTTCAGAATTTAAGAAAGATGTG
>PVJX010016420.1:0-40367 GCA_004027295.1 Dolichotis patagonum | reverse complement strand
CTGTGGAGGTCAGTCTGGAGATTCCTCAAAAAGCTGGGTTTGGAAGTCCCATTTGACCCAGCTATTCCACTTCTGGGCATGTTCCCAGAAGAACTGAAAACATCATACCACAGTGATATATGTGCACCCATGTTTATAGCAGCACAATTTGTAATAGCCAGATCCTGGAAACAACCTAAGTGCCCATCAACTGAGGAATAGATAAAAAAGTTGTGGCATTTTTATACAATGGAGTACTACTCAGCTATAAAGAATGATCACATCGAGATATTTATAAATAAATGGACATGACTTGAGACCATTCTCTTAAGCGAAATAAACCAAACTCACAAGGGTAAATACCATACAGTCTCCCTAGTATGAGAGTTTATAAGAGTATATAAGACTTTATGGTAAGCATGAGGCCCCATCTCATAGCTTTGAAGCCTTTCAATGTTTTCAATCATCAGTTGGAATGGTTTTATTCTGCCTTTTTTACTATATCATGCGTGATGATATGAACAGCTGTTCTGAAGAAAACAAAACATTATGACAGCTATTGCTGATTTAATATCATCCTTCTTAGAAGTCCTACCATGCTTCTTTTGTTCTACTACCATTGGTTCTATCTATCACATTGTGTCTTATTGGGATTTGAATATGTGTGATAGTTTAAAAAAAATTTTTCTATCAAAAACGAGATATTATAATACCCATTGATCATTTTCTGTTATTTGGTTCAGAAAGCCCTGTAATTCTTTCACTCTATGCATGGCTTTATACTATTGTGTTATGTTTGATATTATTGCATTTGAAACTATGCTCAACTATAGCAGAGTAAGTGATATGGTGTTAGCTACTGTTGATGTCCAGTTGTCTTAATGTAAAGTACTGTGTTGCCTATGTTGTCCTGTTCTGATCTGCTCTGTACTGCCCTCTTTTGTTTTATTCTCTTTAAAATTAAAAATTAAAAAAAATTCAAAAATTGGTTGTCAAAATGTTTATACTACAGTGATCAGAAAAACGACAGTGATCAGAACACTAGAGTGGGGAAATAACTCAGTAGAGTACTTGCCTAGCATTTATGAGGCCCTGGGTTCAATCTCCAGAAAAACAAAAAAGAAATAAAAGAAAAAGAAAAAAACTTGTCTATCAATGGAATAAACTAGAAAGCATGAAGTGAAACAAAAAGACAAGAATAAAAGCACATAAGTGTTGTCAACTGATCTTTGACAAAGGAATCATCAATGTAGAAAAGATTATTTTTTTTTTCAATAAATACTGCTGGATAAAATGGACAACCATGTGCCAAAAAATAAAAATAAAAAAGGAACTTAGTCATAGACCTCATATTTGCACAAAAATTAATCCAAAATACATTATAAACCAAAAGATAAAATGCAAAACTGCAAAACCAGTAGAAGAAAAAAAAAGAAAAGCTATGTGACACTGGGTCTAATAATAATTTTTAAGTACATTACCAAAGGTACGATCCATTAAGGAAAAAAATTAACTTGAAATTTATTGATATTTAAAACCTCTATTCTGCACATGACCTTGTTAAGAGATTGAAAGGATAAGTCACAAGCTGGTAGAAAATATTCACAGAACATTTACTGTTCCTGGTAAAATGTTTTATGTCCACAATACATAAACTCTTAAATTCGGCAACAATGAAAGACACAATCCAACTTTTAAACTGAAACATGGAGGGGAGTAGCCATTAGAAGATGCCATCATCATTGTTGTTAAGGAACCACAAATTAAAACACTACACACCCACGTATCTGTTGGAATGGCTTAAATCCAAAACCTAAAAATATCAATTGCTGCTAAGAAAGAGAAGCAGCAGAAACTCTCACTTATTCCTGATGGAATGCAAAATGGTACAGACACTTTGGAAAACATCTTGGCAGTTTCTCACAAAGCCAAACAGTCTTACTAAATAGGAACTGTATTCATAATCATCCAAAACTGGAAGCAACCAAGATGTCTTTCCATAGGTAAATGGACAAACTATGCTACAGCCAGACATCAAAGAGAGGAAAAGAAATTATGACTCTGAAATGCATATTGCTATGTGTCTTAGTCACTTTCTCATTGCTGAGACACAAACCTGACACCTGAAACATGAAGGAAGAGAGGTTTATTTTGGCTCACAGTTTGTAAAGGTTTCAGGCCCAAAGTCTTCAAGCTCCCTTGAAGGAAGCCATAGTACAGACACACGGTGGAGGGGAAGCAAAGAGTAAAGAGGGGAGCTTGGAATGGAGACAACCCTCCCAGGCCACTTCTACAGTGACTCACATCTTCTGATCAGACCTTGCCTCCTAACAAGATAGCAATACCTCTCTCATCATCCAATCACCTTTCAAAAGCCCCAACTAAAGCACATGAGGCTTTGAAGTACTAAATCACTATTATAAATTAGTTCAGAGGTTCCAACATGGCTGACTAGAGGAGGCGCCATGTCCAAAGTGCTCAGAGAGAACCCACTGAAGCCATAGATACCCCTTGTAATGGAGTAGGGTCTTGCACACTGAATCAGAATATTAATTGGAAAGATGAAGCATGCATACCAAACCTAGTAACTAGATCACTGGAGGGCAGGATACATAGTCATATGGTTGTTCTGCACCTCCCCAGGCCCCACCTTCCAAATAGCCTGAGAGAGGGACTGGCCTGCTGGTCAGATTTTGTTATATACCAGCTCCTTCCTCCCACCTGCTCTAATCCAAACAATGGGAGTGCTGCAGCCTGGTGTCATCTCACCATCGCTCACCAACATTAAGGAAATCCCACCCCGGCACAGGCAGAGAGAGCAGAACAGGGGAACAGGGAACGAAGACTCCAGAGGGTGTGCACTCCCACCAGGGGGTTGGTGCAGATTCCCACCTAAGAGTGAACCGCTGATTCTTGTGGTTCTGGGTCAGGTGCTGCGCTCTCCTGCAACCTCCCCAGCCAAGAGCACAAGCACACCCCCAACTCCACGGTCCCCTTGCCTGCTGCCTGCTAGTGAACCTGTCACAACTTCTGCCTTCAGGACTGGCCAACAGAGTGTTTCTGAAATAAAGAACAAAATGGTAAATTATGACAAAGTACTCAAAGACGCCTCCAAGAAGATAAAAGAACAAGAAAAACTCATCCAGTGCACACTAAATGACACTAAGAAGAGCAAGAGAAGGCTAACTGAAATTAGAGAGAAACTAGAAGATAGCACACGTGGAATAATCAATTTGTTTGTAAAAATCATAATAGGACACTTACCAAATATGAGATGAGTTCAACAAAAAACTAATCCAAGTTTACAGAACAACAAAGCAACCATAATGAAGAAAGAAGCTTTCCAAGATACATAATAATTAAAATGCCACATGTTCAACCTAAAAACAGAATTTAAAAAGTGGTCAGAGAAAAACAAAGAATAAGAGATAAAGGTAAACGTAGTAGAATTACAGCAGACTTCTCAACTCAAATTTTAAAGGCCAGAAGAGCCTGGCAAACAACTTCCAACACAGACTAACATATCTGGCAAAATATTCCTTCAAAATAGATGGAAAAGTAAGGACATTTTATGAAAAAAGAACAACTCAAGAGATTTGTGAATACCAAACCAGCACTCCAGAAAATACTCAAGAATATCCTAGACAGAAATGGTGAAACCAACAAAGCCAAAAATCCAGACACAATGACTACATCACAGCAAGTGAACAGATAAACAACAATGAAAGAAAATAAAAATAATGGAGTTGACAAGATAGAAAGAGAGCAAGGTTTTTCCTCCTCCTCTTGTCTCTGCTGTCACTAGCCTCCATCCAACACTGACCCACCTCAATTCACAGCAGATCCACCTCTCACTTGGAGGTTCCTGTCTTGTAAATCATGAGCTCCTGTCTGGATTTCCCCACAGCCTTGAGGACCATGTCCTTTGGGACTTCCCCCTTGTTCCCTCAGTGACAACTAGCAGGTGCAGGTGTTAGGGACCTCTCTCGCTCTCATATACAGTCCTCAGAAGGGTGACAACTCTCCAGGGGATTGTGGCTCAGCTTTTGTAGCCTCTGGCTCACCTCTAATTCCATCGCAATGGGAACGCGTCTTCCCACCTCAAAAAAGACGCACTGCTAAAGTGCCTGTTAAGACACCTAGAAATTCTCGGTCTCAAAAAAGATATTAGGCCAGAAAGTCTGCTTTTTTGCTGCCAGATGGCTCGGTAGCACAACTTAATAATGGCCACCACTGGCCAGTGAGGGTTCCCTTTGGTTATGCTACCCTCCACAATCTAGGCTATTTTTGCTATCGTAATGGCATGAGATGCCTCATGTTCACGCCTTTTTTGCCTTCAGCGCATGTCCCTCCCTCATTCAGATATGTAGGGTAGCTCGAGCTCTTCTGGCCCACTCCACGCCACCAGATCCCCCTCCTGATAATCCCACTGACCCTATAAATGATGTCCCTTCAGCATTCACCCCCCATCCTCGAGAAACTTTCTGTTCTCCACCACCATCCTCTCCTCCCCTCCCCATCACCCCTTCTCCTTCCTGCTCCTCCTCCACCCTGCTCACCATTTTCTCTGCCTGCCCATCACACCTGATCTCTCTCATCCCAACCTCCACCATCTTCAGGTTCCTCCCAACCTCTGTTACCCTCTGACCCTTCCCAGTCTCTGCCATCCTGTGCCCCCTCCT
This sequence comes from Dolichotis patagonum, assembly GCA_004027295.1. Lineage (NCBI taxonomy): Eukaryota > Metazoa > Chordata > Mammalia > Rodentia > Caviidae > Dolichotis > Dolichotis patagonum. The sequence continues at coordinate 35,706 of PVJX010016420.1, read as the reverse complement.
GCTTGCCACCACCTTCCAGCCACGCATCTCTGTTACTATCTCTGCCCCAATCACCTCTAGAGTGGCACTTGCCCCATCCTCTACAGCCCCTCTACCAAGTGGCCAGTTCTGAAGATCTGGTCTGGGTTCACGTCCCCTTTTCCCTTTCTGATCTTTCTCACATCTCTCACCATACGGCATCATTTGCTGCTGATCCTCACAATTATATCGAAGAACTTCATTTTGCCATCCAATCTTAGGATTTGACCTACAAAAACCTCTATGTTATCCTCACTTCTATCTTTTCTCCACAACAGAAAATGGAACTCTGGTAGGCAGCCCAAGTGGTAACAGACCAAAATCATCAGGCTGATGCTGCATATCTCAGAGGGCGATGCCAAATGATGATCCCCAGTGGGATTATCAGCTGACAGCCTGCAATGCATGGCCTGAATGACTGATCATATTCTAACAAGTTTCCAAAAAGTTTCACATAAACAGACAAATTACCAAAAACTTAAAGAACAGACTCAGTGAGCCGATGAAAATCCTGCTGAATTTTTAGTTCATCTCTCTAAGACCCTCACCAACTTTATGGATGTAAATCTCCATTCTCTTAAAGGGGTAATCCTTATGCATTCCCATTTTATCACCCAAGCATTGCCTGACATCAGAGCCAAATCTGAAAAGTCAGATCTTAGCCCTCAGACCCCACAGGGAGATCTAAATGTGGCCCTCCATGTCTTCAATAAAAGAGAGGAGCAGCAAAACCAAAATGATCTAGAAAAAGCTAAACTCCACAATAAACTTAATTTTTGGCTGTGACACTTGAAGCTCAAAATAAAATACAGGCCAAAGGAGAATCTAGAACCCAAGCCCCACCTGGACCATGCTTCAAGTATGGTAAAGAAGGACATTGGGCACAAGTTTGCCATAACCCGCAGCCAACGCTGGATCCCCGTCCCATCTGCAAACAGAAGGGGCACTGGGAGTGTAACTGCCCTGTCTGCCAGAGAGCAGGTAAGTCATCAACCTCCCTATCCTCCCAGGAAGTCCTGTCACTGCCATTGGGCTCGTCACTAGCCAACCTGCTCGGCATTGCCACTGAAGAAAACTGACAGGGCTCATGGCCTCCATCAGGGTGTCTCTCTCGGAGCCCTGAATCTTGCTACACATCTCAGGCAGGACACTTCCTTTCTTTATTTTTTTTCTGTTAAAGAGGATAAAACCACGGAAAATAAAATCAATCAAAATAAACCAAAATAAGTGATACAGGAGTTTCAAACCTTATGAAATCAACAATAGTCACCACAATGCCTTTGTTGTTTACAAAATAGCTGCAGAAAACACCTTCAGACATATTAAAAATCAAACAGAACAGAATAGAAACAATACAAACAAAACAATGAATGCAATAAACGACACCAAAACAAGTCAGTAGTAAATATATAATGGTTTCCATAACAGGTCTTACTACCTTTGAAATATCTGCTCATGCCATCAGAGTTAACATAAACAAAACAGAAGAATGTAGAAACCCAACCCAACAAAACAATGAAAATGATGGTTCCTGGGTGAGGATCTCCTCCCTGTGAGGCCTGGTTTTCTCCCTCCACAATCTGCAAAGGGCACTGACTCACAGTGAGAGGTTTGGGTCTGGTTGTCCCCAAGCCAGCAGCACATGGCGCTAGCATCTGGTCAGGGATCTCCTCCCATGGGGCCTGGTTCTCTCCCTCCACGGTCTGCGAATGGCTGACACACTTTTTCCTTATCAACATGGGTGCCCATAATATTCTTCCTGCATTCTCAGGTCAATGTACCTGATCCACACTCTCTGTCACAGGGACTGATGACCAGTCTACACAAACCCTCCAGACAGGACCCATCCCCCGTAGGTTTAGAACTCTTTTCTTCACTCACGATTTTGTTATAATCCTGACCTGACCTGCATCCCTCCCTTAGGTAGAGGCCTCCTCCAAAGACTCAATTTTTCTTACACTTTCTCACTTCTTATGGCTCTTATATTTCAGGCCAGCCATTACGCACTGCTACCTCCACCCCTCCTGCGCTGGTTCCCTTGTTGATCCTACAGTGTGGGATACTTCCAACCCTACTCATGCCCCCCATGCCACTCCAGTGCTAATTGGCCTCAAAGACCCTTCGGTCTATCACTGCATTCTCCAGTACCCAATAGCTCCTAAACATCAAAAAGGACTCACAACTATAATCCATCACTTGTTAACTACATCACTTTCTTAAGGTCACCCATTCATCCTACAATACTCTCTGTACTCAAATCCAATGGTTCCTACCATTTGATTCAAGATCTCAAGCCATTATAACATGGTAATGCCAATTCACCTGGTAGTACCAAACCCTTACATTACACTGTTTTATATTCCCCCTGGCAACCTCACACTTTTCTGTGCTAGATCTTAAATATGCTTTTTTACTATCCCTTTACACCTTGACTGCCAAGATCTCTTCACTTTCACATGGGAAAAACCCAGACACCCACCAGTCTACACAGTTCTCATGGACAGTCCTACCCCAAGACCTCAGCGACAGTCCTCAGTTTTTCTACCAAGCCCTTGCTGCCAAACTCATGAGTCTCAATCTCAAACCCAGCACTCTCCTCCAATATGGATGGCCTTCTCTGTTTCTCATCTTGCACCCTAGCTATACAATACACAACTATCCTTCTCAACTTCCTCTCAGGTTGCAGATACACAGGGTCCCCCACCAAAGCTCAAGTAGCCCCACCTAAGGTCAAATATCTAGGACTCACCCTCACCCCTACTACTTCCTCCATAACCTTTCATCATACTCCATGACCTCCAGGTGCCAGCTAACAAGCAACAGGTTCTATTCTTTGTGGGCTTAGTAAATTTCTTTCTCCTCTGGATCTCTAACTTTGCCGCACTAGCCCAACCTCTTTACAAGGCCTCCAAAGGCTCCCTATCAGAGCCTTATGACCCCACTACTCCTATACACTCCTCATTTTCTAGACTGAAAGGAGCCCTTTTAAGAGCCCCAGCCCTCACTCTCCCTAACCCAACTCAACCCTTCATGCTCTACACTACTTCTCAAGACCACAATGCTGTGGGAATTTTAGGATACCCAAAGGGATCTTCTGCCAAGCAGTAGCATACCTCTCAAAACAATTAGACAGCACAGCACCTGGCTGGCCTCCCTGCCTTTGTGCCCTCACCTCAGCAGCCACATTAACAAGAAGCCAAAAAGGTCACTTGAGGTCAATCCATCACAATCTACTCACCCCATTACCTCAAAGACTTTATTTTACATAACACACTCCCTTCCTTAATGACTCCTTTGCACCTGCAAGTTCATTTAATACTCATAAAGACTCCTCAGTCACTCTCTCTGCCAGCAGTCCGTTCTACCTGGCTACCTTACCCCCCACCTCTGATGAGACCCTCCACCACAATTGCATCAAGATTTTACAGATGACCCCTACCCACTTCCCTCACATTAACAGCACTCCTGTCTCTACAGCCTCCAATACATGGTTCACAAATGTACTTCAACCAACACAGATATTCAAAAAAGGGCAAGATATGCAATAGTCAATACTTCTCAAGTAATAGAGGCAAGTCCATTGCCACTTGGGACATTTGCACAACAGGCAGAGCTTATCACCCTCACACAAGCCCTTTCACTGGTCTAAGGACCATAAATATCTCCATTGACTCCAAGTACACATTCAGTATCCTTCATCCCCATGCTGCCATCTGGCAGGAAAGAGGTTAATCAGTACTCAAGGAGCCCTCATCACTAATGCACCTCTTATTTCCAAACTACTCCCAAAACAGGTAGCAGTCATTTACTGCAGGGAACACCAAACACCATCAGATCCTATTTCTCAGGGTAATGCCTTCCTGACACACAGGCCAAATTAGCTGCACGACAGCCATGCCACTCTCATCTTCTTCTCCCTATCTCAAGCACCCTGCCCCTGCCCCAGTATTCACCCACACAATTACAACTAATCCACAAGCCTACCTATAATCAAAACACTCAGGGATGGATTTTCCAAGAATCAAACTTCTCCTCCAAGATCATCAGGACACAAACATCATCACCAACTTACACAAGTGCTTTCATGTGAGCACTCAAGCTTTATGCAAACTTCTCACTCTAGTCATTACTCATTCCTCTTTAAAAAGTATTATTCATTAGGTCACTCACAACTGTTATGTTTGCACCAAAACCTCTCCTCAGGGTCACCTACCTCCCCCTTCCTTTCCAACTCACCAACTTCAGGGACATACTCCAGGTAAAGACTGGCAGATAGGTTTTACACACAAGCCAAAACACAAAACCTTTAGATATCTCCTCACCTTTGTCTGCACTTTCTCAGGATGTATAGAAGCCTTTCCCATGGCCCAAAGGACTGCAGACATAGTTTCCAAGATTCTTATTCGAGAAATCATTCCTAGATTTGGCTTACCTCAAACTATGCAATCAGACCAGACAATGACCCAGATTTCATTTCTCAGATTACTCAACAAGTATCCTCAAGTCTGAACATTACTTGGCTTACACATACCATATCACGCACAGTCCTCCGGAAAAGCAGAGAAGGCAAATGGCTTATTAAAAACACACCTCAGAAAACTTATTCTGGAGCTATATATATCCTGGCCCCATTTCCTCTCCATAGTCCTAACTCCACTTAGGGCCCTTCCTCAGGCTCCCACTTTCCTAAATCTTTTCGAGCTTATGTATGGTAGACCCTTCTTGCTCTACAACTGACTTACCTCACAAAACACTCCCCCTATTGTAGACTATATCCCAATCCTTTCCTTCCTGAGACATCTTTCATAACAACATGCTAATCCATGTCTCCCACAACTAATCAATGATTAAACTCCAAAACCTCCCATAACTCTGGGGGGTATAATATATCTCAAATCTTCTAAGCTCACAGGACTACAACCCCGGTGGATGGGACCCTACTTGATCCTCCTCACAACACCAACAGCAATCAAGGTCACAACCTTTTGTCATGGTTCCACATCACCCACCCAAATGGTGCCCTGATATTCCAAACACTAGTAACCCAAAACTCTCACCCTCATAGTGGTCATCACATCTTCTGTGTCCCACCCATCTTCACCTCTCCATAAAAAAAAAAAGCAACCCTAACAAAACTTCTAAGCTTACCCATGTATTGCTATCCCATCTGGTTTCTGATCCTCTACCTCCTATTAGTTGTTTTCTTTGATGTTGATTCTGGGCTACCCTCCCAGAAGACTTCCAAACCCCACCAGAAGTTGCTTTTATATTTTTCTTTGGGGTGATGGTCCTGAATCTCTCCACCCTCAACTGTTTTGTTAAACACCCACACTAAATCCACCATGAGGTCCCTTGTAATCTGAGTCCTCATTCCACTCACCATAACACTGTCACAGCTCTCTCTACCTCTGACTTACAACTTCTATCTCAAAAAACAAGGGAGATTAGCCAGTCAACACCACACCATTGTGGCAAAAAAAAAAAAAACCTGGAATTCAGGCACCTTTACAGTTGACATAGATTGGTGCTCTTTATATTCTACATAGGCACTGATGGCCTCCAGGGTGGGAACCCGAACCCATTGCACACATCTTGGCCCTATTTCAGACACTTCACTCCTGTCTGCCCTCCCTATGGACAATTTTTTGTATGTAGGCAGGGAACATTCACCTGTCTCCCACTGACATGGAGAGCTCCTGAACTCTGGTGGTCGTAGCACCACAAGTCACACTTCAAATTATAAGAAGTTTACCAACTCCATATCCATCTGCTCACCACCAAATATCTTGCAGGGCAGCACAAATTGCTCCAGTTCTAATGTGTATAGGTCTCTTCTCAGTTGTTGATGTGGGCACCAGAGGCATTGGGATGACAATTCACTTTTACACCCAATTGTCTTTTGAACTAAAGACAAGTATTTACAGTGTCTCAAAGTCTGTAGATCGCCTCCAAGATCAAATCAACTCACTAGCCACTGTAGTCATCCCAAACTGTCAAGCCCTTGATGTCCTGACAACTGAAAAAGGTGACACCTATGCCATGCTAGAAGAATGCTGTTATTTCATAAACCACTCAGGTATTGTTTAAAAACATGATGTTAAAAAAAACTTTGAGACCTTGCCACCAACATACAAAAAAGGGTCGATGGCACCTCTCCTTTGTCTTCTTGGTGGCCCACCTTAGATTCCTGAACCACTACCATCCTCCTCGTTTTAGTTCCCTTCACTACCATTCATTTTTTGTTACTCATAGCACCCTGTCTTTCAACTTTTTTGGAGATTTCTTCAAGCCAGGACACAGGCCCTCACCACCAGAGAACTTCTCATCCTGGCTGACACCCCAGGCACCAGCTTCTATGTGGGAGATACCCATAATCCCAACAGCTACATCAGTCCCCATCACAACACCTCCATTCCACAGGAAGTAGTTTAAGAGAGTCATCGCTCCCTAACAACCAAAAGATGAGAATGATGCTTTGGCCGTGTGAAGTGTGGTCAGTTCAGCACAGCACCAGCTCAACATGGCACTGGCCCAACATGGTGCAGGACAGCACATCCCTTCAGTACTGACTCCTGTGTTCTTTCAAACCCAAAAATTGAACTTCCTGCTTTTTGCACACATGACAACATTCCCCCAATCAGCTGTCAATATGTCATTCTGCCTGCCCCTTCAAACTGCATCCCCTGTCAAGCTGAATAAAAGCTCACTGTTTCTTTGTCTGCTTCAGAGGCATCTTGCACTCTTTGGCAGACCTCTGTGCCCACAATAAAGGTCTTTTTCTCCTTTTTCCTCTTTCTGTTCTGGCTTCTCTATCACATCAAGGAAAAACCTTCATATATAAAATTAAAAAGCTTCTCCACAGCAAAGAAAACAATCAATAGAGTGAAGGAAAATCATGGGAACAAAAAAATCTTTGCTAGTTATTCCTTTGATGGAGGACTAATACCCAAAAAAAAATGAACTCAAAAATTAGATCACCCAAAATAAAAGACCTAATTAAAAATTGGGTAAGTGAAATGAAGTACAAATGGCCAACAAATAAATGAAATCATGTTCAACATTTCTGGTCATTCCAGAAATACACATTGAAATGATGCTAAGATTTCATCTTACACCAGAAAGAATAGAAGAAATAAAAGAAAAATCAAGAAATAAAAGAAAAAATATGCTGGCATGGATCAAGAAATAAAAGAAAAAATTATGCTGGCATGGGTGTGGTGAAACCTTCCCCTACTGCTGGTGGGAATGTAAACTAATACAGCCATTATGGGAAATCAGTATTGAGCTTTCTCAAAGAACTAAAATTAGAAATTTCCCAGCTATTCCCTTTCTAGGTATCTTCCCAAAATGTCTAAAGACTTATTACAGCAACACATGCATACCAATGTTTATATTAGCACAATTTATAATAGCTAAATCTTGGGAGCAGCCCATATGCCCTAATTAATGGATAAGAAAAATGTGTATCTATATATAATGGAATAGTTTTCAGCTATAAAGAAGAATAAATTGGAGATATTTATAGGAAAATGGACATACCTAGAAAATGTAATATTAAGAGAAATAAATGAGACACATAAGGCTATATACTCTTATTTGACAAAATAAGAGTAAGTAAGGTGAAATACAAATAAAGAACAAAATAAAGAGTTGATAGAATCAGGGAGATAAACATTTTGCAAATAAGAAGGGGCCCAGGAAGCTGAGGAAAAGGGGTAAAGGGATGGAATGAGGAAATAAAAAGATGTTTCACGTACATCTACCAAACACCTGCCATGGATATAAACGTTGTATGTCATAAACATGAACTAGATAAGAATGAAAATGAGTAAGGGGATTTAGAGATGGAGGAAGTGAGGTGGTTGGGACAGGAAGGGATATTAAAAAAGAATCAAGCTACTTTCTAAATATAAACTTCCTGTACTGCAAACCTGCAATAATCACTCAATGAGCAACCTCTCAAAAAATAGTTTGGAAAAGTTACATACTCAATAACTCCAACTATATAGCATTCTAGGAAAATAAAAGCCACACAGAGATGATTAAAAAGATTTGTGAATGTCAGGAGTTTATGGGCAAAGGGAACTAAGTAAGTAGAAAGGTTATTTGAGGAAGTATTAGCAGTAAAATAACCTCACAGAATGGGTCGAGAAAAAAGAGTGTTGACCTACATAATTTTGGAAATGAGTGGAGTCTATAAAGCTATAGGCAAAAGAAACATATGTCAGCCTGGTACTCCCCATCATGTGGTTAGAGTTTCATGACTGTACAGATACATAGGTATACTAGATTAAACAAGTAAGTGGGTGGTAGATGGTAGATACTGGAAGCCAGACCCTCTGTTACAGCTTGTATCTTGATATTCCTCCAAGGCTTCATGTGCTCACTGTGGGGCTTTTGGGGAGGTGACTGGATCATGGATGTGTGATATTGGATTAATGCACTAATGGGTTTTTAGCTGGGCGTGATGTTTGGAGGTGAACCCTGGCGGGAAGAGGTGGGTTACTATGAACGTGAAAAAAAATCCCTCTTCCACCCTTGATGGCTTACTGCCCCCTGCTTATTATGCCATGAACTGTTTCTCCTCTGCCATGCTGCCCTGCCTTGGAAACAGCTACAGGCTAAAACCTCCACAAACTGTGAGCCAAAATAAACCTCTTCTAACTTGTGGGTGTCACATATTTTGTCATAACAAAAAATAACACTCACGCACACATATACACACACACATCTGCCCTTGTTGCAGGAAGTTACAAAGAGGCAACCACTAGAGACTAGAGTGTGACAATAAATTATAGTTGGAGTCATCAGCATGAGTTCATGTTCTGCTTAATACAGAAGTGGTTACAAAGAGAGATATGTACATATAGCCTAGTACACACAGATATATCTCCCTGCTCTGTAAGCCAAGAGGGCCTAGACTAATCAACACTCCAGTGGCAACAAGTGCACCCGTAACCTAGGTTTTATTTCCAAACAAAAGCCTCTTTGGAGAAATGGCTGGTTCTAGGATGAGTTAGGAAATACATAAATAGAGCTTGGAATATCATAATACCAGAGAGTATTTTGAAAGTTTCCAAAAAGCTACATTAATAAGGATATGCCAAAGGGACATATGAGTCAACTGACTGCATACATTATTTGGAATTCTATTTATATCTTTTCTCATTGACTCATTCATTCAGCATGTGTTCACTGATTATGGTCTCTGCTCATGAAAAGTTATTTACAATCCAGGGTTTTATTTCTTTTGCACTTAAAGTGGTCCAGCCTTGGCCATTGGTAGTTCATTCAACCATAAATTAACTAGACTTTCCTCTCTGAAATACTGTTTACATAAGTTATTTTCGAACTATTATATTAGCCCTTTGAATTTTTCTTATTACAGGCATTCATAACACCTAATATCCACTGCAAATTTAATCAGGATACCATAAACTTTCTTTCACAGCTCATTAAGACATCAATTGTAACAATGCTGTCTATCAGTCACTGTAGCAGATCCCTTTTATTTCATATTATTTTTACAGGTTCAGTCAACAGTCTATTTAATCGAGATTAGAGTGAATTTTAGATCAAGCTTTCCATGACTACACCAGCATTTATTAAAATCCAAATATTATCATCTTTTTTCTCTTTACTAGTACAATTCCAAAAGTTAAAGAAATACCTGTTATTGAATCTTGTCCTTCCACCAAAGCACTATATGCTTATAATAGTCCCACATATGAATTTAATTTTTGATACTAAGTTTTGATTCACTGTAAGATTCAGACATTAAGTAGCAGTTCCCATCTTCAGTTGTGTGCGCCACATAACTTGGTACTGCCATAGTTCACATGACAGTGTCCTGTGTATGTTAATCTAGGCACCGCTGATTTGTGCACTAGATCAACCACATTTGGTTACCACGAATATGCCTTTAGATTTAAACTTTGTTTTAACCCCTTATCTACACTAAGCTCATGATTTTTTCCCTTCATGTAAGAACATTTATTATTACCATCTCTTCTGAACATCAGGCTGTAATAAATCAAGGTCAAGTCTGCCCACAGAAAGTGCCTACATAAAAAGAGAAGTCCTAGATTCAATAATGTACCCTACAGCACAGAAAATATGACCACTTACATAAAGTATGCAATGATTTTTCAGGAACCACCTAGCAGAACTGAGGTACTTTCTGAGCAATATGATTACTACTTTACATAGTGACACAAAGTGCTTCTCTTTGAAATATTTCTCTAGACACTCTTTTATTTGGGGTTCCTTCAGACTGGCAAATACCTTCATGATATGAGGGATAGACAAAAATCCCCCACCCCAGAATTGGTGGATTTAATTCAGAGTCTTCACACTGAGCTACATCCCGCATCCTTTTAAATTTTTTTAAATTTTTATTTTGAGGCAGGGTCTTGCTAAATCACTAAGCTGCCCAGACTGGACTTGAACTTGCAGTCCTCCTGCCTCAGCCTCCTTAGAGTGCTAGGATTACAGACATGCATCATCAAAACTGGCTCAAAAATTTCTTAAAGAGCTGAGGATATAGCTCAGCAGCATAGTGCCTGCCTGGCAAGTGTAAGATCCTGAGTTCAATTCCCGATACTCCCTCCAAAAAAGTTTCTTAAAACAGAGAAAACAAAAGCTATTAAAAATATTAAAAAATTAGACTTCATTAAAAATCTCTGCTAATGAATAGACATCATTAGAAAAATGAATAGGTTAAAACATAGATCACAAAGACCACCCAAACAAAATATTTATCAAAGGATTGACATAAAGGATGTCTACTTTTGGAGCAATTGAAGCTGAATACATGGGCAGGGTTGTGGCAGGACCCAGGCATGGCTGAACTGAGAATGAAGAGACACCTTCAATGGGCAAGATGGGCCACAAGTTAAGGACCTGGAGACTTTCTCCTAGGATAGTTCTCCTTAATTAGCATCATCTGTTGCTTGGAGAGGTCCTTGACCTCCTCCCAAGATCCTGCTCAGGTTTTCTGCATTTTCCACTCAACCCCTTCCTTGTTTTGAAGAAATATAGGCTGCCCAGAGACAGTGTCTCAGCTATCAGAGTTATGAACTCTGCAGAGGATTTTGATCCTCCTGGAGCCCTAAAGATAATCCCACTTGTCTCATTCCTTTGGGCCTTTGCCATACACTCACTTGGGAGATTGGGGATCTAGGCACAGACCCCAATAGCTGGCGCCTGCTACTGGGGACTTGACAGTGGAGACATTTGCTCTGGAGGGTGGCTTACCTTCGCCGTGTTCCTGGGGTGGAACATGACCCGCGATGCGCATCTACTTCATTTTCTTTGGAAAATCCCTGGGTAAGTCATGGGGAATTTCCTGTCTGAAGCGCAGCAGAAACAGAGGGTAGAGCTGCCTTTCCTCCTTAAGAAGGCAGGCCATGTTGCCCCTAAGCTTATCCTCAAATGGCTCAAATTGCTTTAAAAGCTTGGAAAAGAATCCCTGAAGCTACCAACACTCAAGGTTCCTTTAGTACTATTAAACAGGAGGCCACTAAACCTTTCCATACCTTTATAGAGAGATTAAATAAAGCTATTGAATGCCAGGTGTGCAATACAGCAGCAGCCTCTATTTTATTAAAGCAGTTGGCATATGAAAATGCAAACCAAGACTGCAAAAATGCTTTAAAAGACATTTATTTATATGAAACCTGCTACTACCCTGGCTCAAATGATTTCTGCTTACCAAAATATAGGGACCCAAGCACATAAAATGCAATTGTTGGCTGCTGCTTTACAGCCCCCCTGCTACTTGTTTTAATTGCAGAAAGCTTGGACATATACACCAAGATTGTAGGGCAAAGCCTAAAAGTAAGAGACCAGATACCCCATGTCCCATTTGCAAAAAGGGATATCAATGGGCCAGCCAATGTAGTGCATTGGTTTACTGCTAGCTGAACCTATCAATATGGAAATGCCAGGTACTGTTTATAAAGTTTCTACTATCATTGTCCTTTACCACTTGGCACAACTGGCCTGGTTCTTCCCCACTCACATGCATCAAAAAGAGGCATTTTTGTGATTCCCGGTGTCATTGATGCTGACTACACTGCAATATTGTTGCTTCAGTTGTGGTCTCTCTTTCCCATTCAACTAAATATTTCTGAATCTGTAGCTCAACTAATTGTCTTGCCTTATATCTCCTCTAAAGCTTGTGATGTTACTCGTGGAAATCATGGATTTGGCTCTACCGTGGTGGCTACTGCTACTCCCCTGGGAGATGAACACCCAAGCCTCTCTTCAACTATTGACATTTCCTTTTCAGGTTTTAGCTCCTCCATTTGATGCTTAATGGGGTTGCACAGATCCTGCTGATGTGATCTCTGACTCTCCTTCTTTACAGTAGGCCTTTCAGAGCATTGCTCACACACTCACCACCGTTATGGTGGATCCAGTCCCAAAAGACTGCCCTCTCGCCTTACTCATTTTTCATTCAGCCCCTTTGCCCACAGGGACTCTTGTTGCCATTCAGAGCAACAAGGTATTTATTGCTGAATGATTATATTTACCTCACTTGCCTGGCAGCACTTTATTTCCCATAACTAGATGTCTTTACTTTCCTAATAGTACTTGGAATTATCCTAGTAATGAACCAATATTTTATGGAAATGAACATGTTCCTCTCCCTGCAAGATGGCTCTTTCTATGTCAAGAGTACATCTTCAATTACATCCCTGCAAACTTTTAACACAAAATATTGCCGTAGCTGCCTTACTATATTGTTGCCTTCTCCTGAATCTACTCTTGTGCCAAATGGTCTACAGCTAGTCTTACTGACCTATGTGAGGACTTTTCTATTAGCCTGTTAACTAAAGCAAAAATGTATGCTTTAGGTATTGCTTTGGTTGACATATAGAATCTAAGTACGGGCAATATGTTTCTTTGTTCTGTATCTCAGTGAAACCTGTTGCTTATGCTGGCAGGGGAGCAGTCATTTTCCTGACCTTTGGTGTATATGTCCCTTTATTTTCCCTTTGCTTTCAGAACCCCTACAGTCCTTTCCAAGATCTTTATGGGACCTCTGCATATTGGCCTATTACAAATCCTACTGGTCGATTTATAGTTACAAATTCTAAATATGCAAGAAGTTACTGTAATTCAATTTGGTTAAGGCTGTGTTTGAGTGCACTCTGATTTTGTAAGATGTTTGTTAGTCCATCCGTATATCTGTTGTCTGTCAAGGCTGCTTGTAAGCAGTTGCTAGGAGTTGCTGAGCTAGCGAGCATTCACATGTGTGGAGCAGAAAGCAAAAGTGCCCATAGAGAAGGGCCCAAGTGGCATGGAGCACCTGAGAAATGCCCCAAGGGCATGGGCTGCTGAAGGTGAACAGGTTCTCAGCCCTGAGAACACAGGAAAATAAGAATCGAGCTAGTTCAGCACAGGGGCATAGTATGAGTACATAAATGGCCCCTAAGGAACTGGAGAGTTCTCACGGACCCCAACAAGCTTTGTGCTTATTTCTGTGTTTGTATATGTATAGATCATCTATCAGATTATCTGTCCATGTTTGTCTGCTTGTCTGCTCTGTGGTCACTGCTCCTTTTATTTTGAGCTCAATGATTTTTCTCTTTTATCCTTTTTCTTTTCTATTTTTGGACCATTTGATCAAAACTTTGTTTGGTTTATAGATTTACAAAGTATGCTTTCACCTTGGTTGCCAGCTGGTCCAAATGGCGTAAAGACTAGGTATATAAGAATGATGTATATTGTTATTTATTATGGACTTGAAAGTCGCATTATTTAGAAAAAAAATATTGAGTATACAAAATCCCTTGGTGTTGGGATTGTTGGACAGGACTTCAGTGGATAAGAATGCAGGTACCTGGTAACATGTTTTGACCAGTTTTTGTTTGTTTTTTGGTACCAGGGATCAAACTCACCACTTAGCGCTTGCCAGACAGGCCGTTATGCTGATAAGCCAAATCCCAGGCCCTTTGACCAGTTCTTGTTCATTGACTGGAGGCTGCATAACCTTATGGGAGACACCCTAGAAGTTTTTTGGTTTGAAGATGCCTTTGCAAAGGTTTCACATGGTTATGACAGTTGATTGCTATAACTTTGTGATGTATTGTATATATTCATGGCCCCAGATGCACAGGTCTCCAAACTGCGATGCATAGGTCTCCAAAATGGGGATTACTTATGGTAATAGACTTTTGTTCATACTCAGATCTCTGCTGGTACCAAAGACTTGTGAGATTCATATAGAAGCTTCTTATGTATTAAGTAGGGATGACTGACTAAAGGGGTATTTTATGTCAAAACATAAATTCAGATGTCAAAACAGAAATTCAGATTCTTGCCAAAATGTCTCGTAATTGTCACGATACAATAATATGTATGGTTTCGATTCCTGATTTACTGTGTAAAATAAGTAACTGTTAACACTCTGTAAGTATTCAAATATTAAGATATTTATGGATAGTAGAAAATGTTTCATTTAATGTTGTAAGGTGCTTCATATTTAGATGATAGTAATGTTAAGCTTACTACCTCTAATATACTATATTGTTACCAGTCTTTTCTTCTGGATGTTCAGCAACTGAGTTTTAGAAGCCAAAAATTAGAGACAGATGGGCTAAAAGGATAGCCAATATTTTGGTCCTAACCCTTCAAGATCAATGAAGACCCAAGACATAGAAGAACCTCTGCTTGCATCATCCTAAGATACTCAGTGAGTGCCTGGTCTTCTGATCAAGACTATGAGACCACAGAGGAAAATGATCTTTGATGAATGGTGTGCCTAAGGAGAGTCACCAGGAGAAAAAAATCTCCCATGCTTTCATATAAAGCAACTTGGTCAAGCAATGGTTGTGACTTGTCCTGATGGTTGACACTGACTGAAGAGCCAAAAGGTACTATGCATGGTTCTGAGGTAATTCCTGAGGAGACCTAACTGACCTTGATAGATAATAAGGAAATGAATGTATTTTATACAGGTCTCACTTTAACTTGGTCTTGAACCTCCTGTAGAAAAGTGCAACTTCAGAAGGTTTTGTAATGCAGTGCCACAGTGAAATGCTAGCTGTAAAGGAAGCTCAAATCACTGACACCTTCTGACAGTTGCTGCCTACCCTAGTAACTGACTACTGTTATAGACTGATGGACTATGCCATTTAAATTGTGGGAGCTCTCCTAACACAGCTTCTCCAGTTTCATCTGGCCACCCGGTCCATGCTAAAACAAAACAAAAGGGAGGAATATGTTGGCGTCGTTGAAGCTGAATACACGTGCAGGGCTATGGTGTGGCCCAGGCATGGCTAAACTGAGAACAAGGAGACACCTCAGGGGGCAAGACAGGCCACACCTGAAGACACCTGAAGACTTCCTCCTAGGATAGGTCTCCTTAACTAGCATCATCTGTTGCTTGGAGAGGTCCTTGAACGCCTCACAAGAGCCTGCTCAGGTTTCCTGCGTTTTCCACTTCAACCCCTTCCTTGTTTTGAATACGGGCCATCCAGAGACAGTCTGTCTCAACTATCAGTTATGAACTCGGCAGAGGATTTTGGTCCTCCTGGAACCCTAAAGATCACACCACTTGTCCAATTCCTTTGTGCCTTTGCCCTACACTCATTTGGGAGACTGGGGATCTAGGCACAGACCCCAGTAGTCTATGAGTTAATAAAAAATCCAATCTAATAAAATGTCAGCAAAATACCTGAAGAGAGAACTCAGAGAGGATATCCAAGTGGATAAAAAGCATACAAAAAAAGTGCTCATCATTAATCATCAGGGAAATGAAAACTAAAACCATAAAAACCACAAAGCATCCACTGAAATGGACACAATTGCAATGCTTGACCACAATAATCTTTGCATTAGAATACAGAGCAACTAGAACACTAACACAGTTAGTAAGCATAAAATGATAAAACCAGTTTGGAAAATAATTCAGCAGCTTTCATAAAACCAGACATCTCCTCCTAGTTGTTGGCTCATAATAAGAACTTGTCTACCAAGACTTAAAACACTCATGATAGTGTATTTAAAACATCCCATGTTAGAAACAGCCTAACATGCTGTGGTATATTCCACTATTAAGCTATTAAAAAGGAATGAACTACTAATAAATGCAATGAAATAAAAAAATTCTAAAAACTATGCTGAGTTAAAAAGACACCTATGCAAATAAAAAACAGTGCATGACTTCATTTACATTATGTTCAACAAGGAAGGGTATAACTGGAAAGAAACTTAAGGTGCTAATAATGTTTATATCTGGCTAGAAATTTACATTGTATAACTGCATTTGTCAAAACTCAAAATTTTTATCTGAAAAGAAAAAACTCAAATCGGAAATAAATTCTATTAAACAACTGTGTTAAAAATGATACAGTGAAAGTACTTTATAAGAAAAATAATTTTTGGTAAAAATACGACCAAATCAAGTATATAGAGAACAGTATAGTACTGCACCTTGCTGTTTCACAACCTTCATGTTTGCTAAAAAGCAATTTCAACAGAAAAACCTAACATCTGATTTTAACAAAAATGTACTCCCACTTTCCTCACTTCCTATCCTCATTGCCTACTTAATACTGACAATCTGTACTAACACAACAAGAACACATCTGTTTGTCTCCTCACCACTAGAATGTAAACTCCAATAGGCCTTTTCTTGTTTTCTGTATCTTCAGAGCCTAGGACAATGTCTGATCTATAACGGGTATGCAATCTTTGTTAAATATGCAAGTGAATGAATATCACCAAAAAGGTGAGTTGTATGTGGGGCAAGCACAGTGAAGGGCTTTGTGTACGCGTCCTGAGCACATTCCAACATTCCACTCAACTGTAATCAACCTGTGATCTCAAGTAAGTTCTACTGGAAACGTATCCAGGCTAAGAGAATAGACAGAAAACACACCAATGAAGCTCTCCCCTCTTCTCTCACCACCCTACTTTTTTGGTCTGTGCCCACAAGTGGAGCACTGAAATGCATCCACCCCACACACCAGGTCTCTCTCCAGCCCTCACTGGGTAACTAACTCAGCAAGGCAGAGTGACTGATCTGCTAAATCAGATTTGGGTATTTATTTGGACACATTTGATTAGAGAGTGAAATCACCAAGGAAGCCCGTGTTCTTGCCAAATTCCTGTCTTTTTTCAAGGAGATCACCATACGTGTCAGGGCCACCTATGATTACTTAGGCTGTGTAAGGCAAGTCTACAGGCCTCCATCATATTTCAGTTTGTGTAAGGAGTCTACCAATTTGGTTCACAAAGTCATGTCAGATCTCCCCAGGCAGCCTGAGTAAATGGGGGGTGGGAAGTTCCAGGCCTATGGGTAGTCCTGCCCCTAAGTACTTTGAATAGAGGGTTACAGCATACTTGCATGGATTAACAAGGTTTATAAACCACTGAATATATAACTCAGAATGACAGATGAATCATGAACTCTTACCTCAGGAAAAACATAAAAGAAAAAAGCCAAAAATAATGTAATACTCCATTGGTGCTAAATAACTTATTTTAATGAACATGTCTTTAATACAAGAATAAAACAAGATTCCCCTATTTTGACTACAGTTAAATTCAAACTTTAAAACTGGTCAATAACATATTAACTTGAAAAAGGTTTTAGTAAGAATATCAAATACAGAACTCAATTTAAAGTTGTCACAATATTAAATATCAACTTAGCATTCCAAATTTATTACAAGTAACCCCCCACACACACACACACATTTTTACTTAGACAAGTAAAACTGTAGTATCTGCTGGTGTTTATATGTTAAAATTTAAGAAATAAGGACCTTCCAATTTGAATATGATTTGGTATTCTAACCCATCCAAAAATACCTGATACAGGCAGTAGGTGGTCTTGGTATAAGAAATCATGTCACAGAGTTTTTATGTACTTCTAAATACAATAATGCATGAAAACGTAACATTTAGTACCCTTTCCTGTTTCCTTTTTATTGCCAGTAAGAAGCCAGATTTAATGTCATTATTCTTCATTCAAGCAGACGACCATATGAGGTTTCAGTTTCTGCTTCTTCAATGTTAGCTGCTTACTACTGTGCAAATGTGCAAAGATAATTCTCAGTAAAGACAAGCATTTACACATTAATATATGTGTGTAAAGATTAAGACATAAAATATAACGAACAAGTTAGCAAAAGTTTTCAAACAGAAAACTAAAAAAAGAGCCAATAGAAAGGATACGTAGAATGAAAATTTTAAACAGAGATAATACTTTTTTGTTGAATCATTAAGGTTACTATCACTAAGCCACACGTGGTGGTGCAAGCCTATTATTCCAGGACTCTGGGAGGCTGAAGCAAGAAAATCACAAGTTCAAGCCCAGCCAGAGTAACTCAGCAACTTGGTGAGATGCTGTCTCAAAATAAAAAATTATAAAAGGGCTGGGGAGGTAGCTCAGTTGTGAAAGCCCTGAGTTCTGTCCCCAGTAACTAACACACCCTCACCCACCTATGAAAACAACCACTACCAATGTATTCAGACCAATTAAGGCCAGAAAGAACATGTAAAATGTGGAGAACAGTTTCTCCTACAATTGAAAGAAATGTGTTTTAAGGCGAGAGAAAAAGCTAACCTCCAAAACTGAAAATTATAAAAATATGGAGGTAGTAACTTACTAAAAACTGTATACTCACAAGCAAAAATAGTAGTTTTTAAAACAAGAGCATGAGCAGACTTCAGATTCATGCTTATATTAATACTGTGAATACTCAATACAGTTCTCACTGAAGAGTACTACTAGAAATAAAATTAAATTTCAGGTATTTTCCATTTAATGTGTACAAAATTGTATTTACATAACAAATATGAACTAGTGATTTATTTTAATACAAATTGCTTTAGGAAATATTTACTGCTGTCAGTGCTCAAAATTAAATAGGAATTGTTTTCTATACCTAGGAATTATAATGGTAATATTAAATAAAATTCCAGTGACTAAAGCTCAAATAGATTGAAATTTTTTAAAACTTTGAAAATATCTAGGTTTTTTAAAGCTTTAGACATTGCAATTTTGCCAAATAGCTATACTTTTTCTAGGTCTAAAGTCTACTTCTTTTATTATAAAACTGTTCAAATAATCATAAAAGCTAGGCACATTGGTAATCCCAGTTACTAAGGAGACTGAAGCAGGAGTATGTTTAAGAGTAGCCTGGGTAACTTAATGAAACCTTGTTTCAAAATTTAAAAAATAAAAAATGTTTAAGGGTTGGGGCTATAACTCAGTGGCAGAGTATCTCTGAGTTCAATCCTCAGTACTGCAAAACTTGTAATAATAGTCATAAGAGAATTTTAATATCAGAAAAGTAAATTCACCTGATACACACTTAACACTCAAAATTACCATCAAGAAAATGGTAGTCTCCCTGAAACGAAAGAATTTATTTATTTTTGTCACTATTTCTTATATATAATCTTTATTTCACATCATTTACATTGAAATATTACCACAATCTGATAGAAAAATTTTTTTTGCCTTCTAGAGCTCATCAAGTAAACTTATTCATTCAGTCTTCTTATTAGGCTTCTTTTTAACATTCTCTGAAGCAACAGCTGTAGATTTCGAGGCTGATGAACCAGTGCCATTGTAAGATGCTTTTGTTTCACTTTTCTTTTCACACCATGAAAACTGTTTCTGCCAACCAAACAGCACTCGACTCAGTGTATCCTCAAAAGGAGCAAGAGTCACAGAAGACGTCTCTGTCATCATCATGGTTATCTAGGAGGGAAAAGTTCAATTCTGAATTTAAATACAAATAATTTCTGTTTCTCAAAGCTGAGAGAAAAAAGTAACCAAAAAGAAAAAAAAAAAAACTAAAAATGCACTCTTAATTTGCAAGACACAAACTAAACTGGATTCTGAGAAAATCTCTGATCTCTATGGAAAAGAACACAACACATTAAAAATAATACAAGGTATCAAATGAGCAATAAAACCATTTGCACAAAAACAGTACTCAAAGGAAATTGTATATAGATAGACAGATAGATCTGTTCGTTTGGTTTCGTTTTCGTACTGGGGGTCAAACTCACAATCTCACACTTAGCATGCAGGCACTGTGCTGCTGAGCTATATCCCTGACCCTCAGAGGAATTAATATATTAATTAATTAATACATTAGTATATTAACCTATACCAACAACCATTTAACGTGTGCTACAACTTTACATTATTATTCTCTTTAAACTTAATCCAACAACTATTCTATGACTTTTATCATAGGGATTTAGAAACAAGGCTCTATAAAGCTCATATAGCTCATAAATGGTTAAGCAGTTTGCAACATCCAGATTCTGAATTCAATTACTAAAACTATCATTATAAAAAGCCAGATTTTCAGAATATTGCTCCAAGAGGAACTGTAGAATGCTTTCCACCTCTCTCTCTCTCTCTCCTCTCTCTCTCTCTCTCTCTCTCTCTCTCTATATATATATATATATTAAAACATCGAACATCTAAAGGGTAGAGTGAACAGTGCTTCCAACTCTACCTAGTAAAATGCAGTGATCAGAAATAATTTGCTCAAGAAACTACACTGGAGCCAAAACAGATCAGGGTCGGAGGTAAATATTAAGGTCTAGAATAATTCCCAAACATCCAGTCCCAAGAGTCGATTCTTCCAAGTCACAGAAATGAATCAAATTCAAAATTTTTGGAATCACATTTCTTAAAAAGGCTCTATACAACTCACTTGCTCAGGGAAAATGTTATCAAGAAAAAATTCTTATTAGGTACAACATAATCCAGGAAGTGGGAAACTAAAAATAAATGCCCATCACAAGAGAAACAGATAAATGAAATACATACTATGCAATAGTTAAAAGTAATAAAATAAGCAAAAACCTTTAGAACTTACAGTTAGATAAAAATGAGACAGAACAAGAGCTGTAATATATGATCATTTATATAAATTAAAAATCTGTTCACATCCAAAACTGTAAATGTACTAAATGACACTGAAATACATACTATGAAAAAGTTGATTCTGTTAGGTGAATCTGACTCCAGTAAGAACAAGGTTTTAAAATGCATGCACACGGACTTTAGGTCACCACTACGCAGCTTCGATCAGACCTACCTTCTCATGAAAATCAATATAAAAGACAGAAAGGCATAAGACAACTGCTAAAAGGCACTGGAGAAAAACCTGAAAGAAGTAAGTTAAGTAAGTAAGATCCACATTCACTACGGCCTTTTAAGAACATGTGCCAATTCATAGTACACGGGGAGGAGGAAGCGGAAGTCTCCATGGAGTAAAGAGACAGAAGCTGGAGTCTAACAAAGCCAAAGCATCTAGGTGACGACAGACCTTTAGAAACTGAGTGCTCACACTGCAACCCAAAACCCACTGATTTATCACAAAGTGCCAATATTGCAATTAAACCCATATACTGAGGTTTTAGTTTAAAAAAGCAAATCATACATTAACGTATTTTGTCTTAAAAGAAAAACACAGTAACAGATCTTTCAATGATACAAACAACTTTTTATTGAAAGGTGAAAAAATCTGCATTTGAAGTGAAGGGGTGACCTGTCTCATGTGTCAACAGAAAGGGCTTTGTGTGCCCACTGCAGCTTACATGCCATGGTTATACCACCACTGATCTAGGACTTGAGGGCAATACAGCCCAGCACAGAGTGACCAGATGGACAGCTAGCCCAAAAATCTACGTGTAATCTACCCTAGAGGAGGAGTTTGTCACTCCCTCAACTGTGCATGCATAAGAAGGACAACAATTTAAAAGGCTACCAGAAAACAGCTGAGATGCTAAGAGTTGATTAGCCATTTCACCAGTCAGCTGCTTGGTGATAGAAAGAATAGGATGGAGTTGAAAGTCAGCTAATTTAGTCAGCTGACTAAATTTAGTCAGCTAAATTACCTGTACAGGGATACAACCTCAGGGTTAAATTGGTATTTTTAAAGGGTTACATTCTAGAAGGGCAAACTTGAAACAGAATAGTACTAATAGATCGAAAACCAAGCACCAACAGGATTAAAATAATCTGGCTGCCAGAAGAACTTTGAACTTTGTCCTGCACACAAGTCAGACAGGCAAGCAAATCAGTAATGAGAAAACACTAGAGAAAGCATGATGGTAGAAGTCTGTCCAAGCTGAACCTGCCTGGCTTGCCTGGTTGCACTGAGTGAAGAGAAACTATCCCGAGTAACATATAAAACACACAATATAGTTAATGTATATAACAGATCATCCATACTCTTCTTATAAACAGGCATGCCCAATCTGCAGGTCACAGGTTGGACACTCCTGGAGTAGCTTAAAAGAGACCAGTAGTATGATTTTTGGGGGTGTTCAAGAAGGCCAGAACTCTTTCTCTCTCAGGAGTAAAGACAAAGAGCTCCACTGGACAGCTCATATTTAATTTTCAAACAAAGGAAGGGGATAGTGAGGCAAAGCGGGAACTGAGCAGGGCCTTGGGAAGTTAGTTCAAAGACTTCTCCAAGCAGTAAATTTTGCCCATTAAGAGAACTGTTTGATCTCCAAGGCTAGCAAGCTTTATTGCACTGGAATAGGGAATACCAGCAGCCCTGTTTTCTTTTTCTCAGCTGCCTCAGCTGCAGTGTTACCCTGACTTCAGAGCACCGTGGATATACACTTTTCCAACACAGCCTGAGGTCCCTGTAGTCAGCAACTTAACCCTGTAGGGCCCGGTCTCCACAACCACACAAGTGAAAAGCAAAGGTATGAACAGAAATGTGGTCATCTGGAGAGGAAACCGAGTGAGAGGAGACTAATCACAGTATCAAATCCAAGTTTATGCTATTTTTAAGTGAAATCTACAAATAACTTTCTTATACTGCATTATTCTTTAGAAAAAACAGTTACAGCCAGGCCTCGTGGCACTGGCCTGTAATCCCAGGACTCTGGAAGCAAGTTCAAGTCCAATGTGAACAATTTAAAGCCTTCACAAGACTCTATCACAAAAAATTTTTAGAAAGAAAGAAAGAAAGAAAGAAAGAAAGAAAGAAAGAAAAGAGAAAGAAAGAAAGAAAGAAAGAAAGAAAGAAAGAAAGAAAGAAAGAAAGAAAGAAAGAAAGGCAAGGCTGCGAAGCACAGCTCAGTGGAGGTCCTGGGTTGGATCCCCAGTATCCCTCCAACACAGACACATTCAAGGGCTGGGAATGAAGCTGTGGCAAAGTCACCACAAACGGAATAAATAAATGGTTACAATGAGATACACTAGCACAGTTATCTTGGCCTTAGCTTAGCTTAATGGGCCAATAAGAAGATAAAAAAAAATTCAGACCAAAAACAATGGCTTACTATAAGGAAAACATCAATCTCTTTTTTATAAAATCCAAAAGAAAAGCCTGTCAGGATTTAAAGTATTTCCTGAGAACACGAACTAATAAGTATTTTCCAAAGTCAAGTGTTTTAATAGAATCCCTGCTTCCTGTAGACTCATCACTCAGCTGAGAAGCACTGCTAGCATCAGAAATCACTGCTGAGAGACTTACAACATTCAAGGACAGACTTCTGTGAACTCAGTCCCTTAGAGGCCTTAGCAAGGTGGTAAATAAAACTGTGACAAACAGAACGAAACCTTGTTCCTTTACAAATAAATTACAAAACTTTCTACTTATTTAATAAGTTATTAAAAGAACATTTTTCGTAATTTAACAGCATTTACTTTCAGTATTTCTTGCTTAAAAGGAAACAAAACGAAGTAGAAACCATAAAGATACTTTGGTATTTTCAACATATTCCAAAATATAAATAAACTCAGGTAAGGAAATTGTTTAAAGTTCTGCCACATTATACTTTATATAATATTTCAAATTATATCATTTCAGTGAGAAACACTGAAACTTCTATAAAAGCATATGGTACTTACATATTTTTTTTAACTCTACAGTACCTAACAGTAAAAGTACAATAAAAAGATGAATATTTATTCACTTAGCTCACGTGAATAACCTCTAACTACATAAGCAAAATTTACATAATCTTGTTCCCCACCCAGAACATTCTTCATTCCATCTCTACCCCCCCAAAGCCATTGATCCTCTGTAACATTAACTTGAGGGTCCAGTCCAGTGGTGGGGAACCCACAGCACGTGAGCCACCGTGGGCTGTTTGTTATGACTGAAAGCTCCAAAGGATTTGCTATCACCAGTCTAGTCTATTAAACCTTCATCGGTGTCTTCCAATGAAAGCCATTTTCCCCTACAGTGAACCCGACAGGACATGTGGGGTTCTCAACCAGGTTTTAGGTTCACTCTGTGTAGTATTATTCACTCAGCCATCAATAATTATTAACCTGAATGGCTCATATAAATTAAAATCCTAGGACTCACATTTTACAAATGTCTTCCCAAAAACTGGGTAAATAAATTGCTCACTTCTGGTATAGATCCTTAGATAGATAAATGTGGAAAAAATACATTAGTGATACTTATGAAAGACCATCTTGGTAACTGATCAGTAAGTCAGTCAACAAATACTATTAAAAATTAACTACATGTGGTAGATACTGTTAGAAATACAGTAGCAATTTTGGCTTGTTTTGAAGTCCTTTATTGCATTCAATATTTTGTTTTTATTGTTTCTGTTCTATTCTGTTCTGTTTGATTTTCACTATGTCCAAAGGTATCTGCAGCTATTTTGAAGACAACAAAAGGCATATTGGTAACTATTGTTGATTTCATAATTTTTTTAAATTTCATAATGTTTTGAAGTCCTGTATCACTTACACTGGTTTGTTCTGATTGGTTTCATTGTTTTATCCTCTTTAAAATAAAATTAAAAAATAAAAAAACAAATCGACTGCTTAATCTTCATTGTCAATCTGACTGGATGAAGGGTCACCTGAAGAGGTGACTGGATTGTTAAGGGCACTAACATCATCAGTGGGTCAACCCACTGATGAGCCCATAGCTGAAGGGGCTACCAGGAGGCGGGCGTTGCTGGAGAAAGGGACTCTCGGGGATGACCTTCAGGACCACATCTGCTCCCTGGCCCCGTCCTCTCTGGCTCCTGACCTACTCTCTACTGCTGGATGCCATGATTTGAATAGCGTTCCTCCACTATGCCACCACCATTATCTGAAAACATAAAAAGACCTACAATATCCAAAGCAATCTTGAAAACTGACCAAGAATTTATACAGCCTGACTTCAACATCCACCAAAAGTTACGATAATTAAAACACTAGTATTACCTATAAATCAATGAAACACAATATAGACCAGACCTAGATAAAAAAAAGTCAGGTAACTGATTTTCAAGAAACCAGGTAATATTATTCAATGAGAGAAAGAAGAGTCTTTTCAACAAATAGTGCTTGAACAACTCCATATTCATATGGAAAAAAATAAACCTGACCCTTACCTCACAAAACACAGAGCAGCTTTATTTGTATAACTTTATTTGAATGATCAGAAGATGGACACAACCCTTAATTAATCAATAGATAACTGGATAAAAAATTGGTATAGAATGTTATTTAGCAGTAATAAGAAATATGTGATAAAATGTATAAATTGCAAAGATATTATTTTGAGCAAATAGGAAACTAAGGAAAATTAATCTATCATGCTAGAAAGTATATAACTGGCACCCTGGTACCATAGTGGTTGGGATTACTGGAGTTTAGCACAAGAAAACTTTCTGAAGATACAAATATTCCATATCTTGACTATGGCAGCAGATACCAGGTGTAGAAGTTTGTCAAAACTCATTAAAAATGTGTTCCTACATTCAACAGCTTTTTATTATATATAAATTACAATCCTACAAAATGAATTTTTAAAAAAAATTTAAAGAAACTCATACTTAAGTATTTTATAAATAAATGTTAAATGTTATTTTCTTAAAATATTTTTAAAGTGATCCTAATGAAGGTTGGTGTTAAAGTACACCTTGGGCAACACTGCAGTTCACTATAACTAGAAGTGGAATGAACAGGTGACAACACATGTAAATCTGTAATTTTTCAGACACTGTCAAAATGCTCTTCCAAGATTTGTCACTATTTGTACTCCATCCAAATTCCATTAAAATAGTTTATACTGTTAACTTTCACTCCTTTTATTTACCTAAATTAATTAAAAGTGTTTCTCAGTCCTCTACCAGTCCACTGAAATTACTTTTACCAAAGTCATCATCACATATCATTTAATTTCAAATCCCAACAGCCCGTTTTCAGTTTTAATTATTCTTGAATAGTCTCTTTGCTTTAATTCACAGTAACTCGATTTACAATAACTATACCAAGCAAACAACAGACAACCTATGTTTCTCAAACTTTTTTCAAGTCATCTCAATGGGAAACTTGACATAGTTCATAACCACCAAAAAATAAAATGTCACACTTTATTAAATTTTTGTGAATCCTACCCCAATATATTCCTATTTAATTTTAAAATTTTTAAAATTGCTTTGACTCTATTCCTTTCTATTCCTCTATTTGTACCTTTTGGAATGGTAATGTTTATCTTATGCCATTGTATGCTGGACATGTTTCACTTTCTTTTAATCTGTACGGAGCTCACAGCTACGAGTTTGCCTTAAATCTCAGAGGATTTGGGATTTTTCAGCAATGCTGAAACTGTTAAAGACTTTAGCAACTCTTAGAGATGGACTAAATGCCCTTGGCATAAGGGCTGTGCATGAGTCTTTAGGGGACCAGGACAGACTGTTACGGCTTATGTCTAGACAGTGTGATGCAGTCATTGCTTGGTGGGGCTTTCCGAGGTGGCCGGTTCTATGGTGTGTGACGATGGGATTAAGGAGGTGATCTTGGGATTAATGGTGCAATACTGGGATTAAGGGCACCCCACCTTAAGTGTGGGTAGCTTGGACAGAATATAAGGGGCAGAAAGTAGGCTGCTACCATTCCTTGGCACTGGCTACCTCACTGCTTGGCTGCCTTCTGTCCACCATGAACTGTTTGTCCTCTGCGATGACCCTCTGCTGACCACTGTGTTGACGCCAGCCAACTATGAAGTGAAACCTCTACAAAGGTTTACCATGGACCTTTCCTCAGGTATTGTGTCTCTGCAACAAGAAAGGTGACCAAGATCACTGCACATATGAGAAGGGACTACCTAACCCTTTCTACAGAGTTGCTTCTGCTGAATTAGGGTGACAACAGACACAGCAGAAATTGAACACTGCTGAGGGACATTTACTTTCTATTGTCCCCACAGAACTCATTACTTTTCCTACAGAACACACTATTTTTCACATATATTGTCCGAGTTTGTTACACTTTGGCAGAAATACTCTCTTTGAGAATATGTGAGTACCTGTGAATATGCCAATACACTGAATTATTACTGTCCTAAATAAACGTACAAAGCAAATTATTTCACTGTATAATACAGGCAAAGAAAGAACAAAGTAAAATAATTACTGCCAAGCTTTTCTGTACATTCCTGTCATACACATACGTGCATGTGCACACGCCCACACACAAAAAAATATATCTATAAAATGAAACACTGTGTAGTTACTCCAAAAACACATACATGATAAGTCATTTTAAAATTAATATAAATCTAAATGGAATCTGGACAAATGGATGAGTTAAAAACCAATACTATTAGTGCTAATACATGAGTTCAACAAGGTACCTAGATATAAGAAAATATACCTACACACAGCATTTCTACATATTTACAATGAATAACTTGAAAATTTAAAAAAATTCCATCCACTACAGAAGCAAAAATAATAAAATACATAGAAATAAATTTAACCAAAAAGTATCAGAATTACACATTGAAAAAATTAAAAATGACCTACATAAATGGAAGTAAATCTTGTGCTGATGAACTAGAAGACTTAACATAGTTAGAATGGGAATTTTTCCAAAGTGATTTATAGATATAAAACAATCCTTATCAAAATATGAACTCACTTCCTATCAGACACTGTTGATACCAAATTCTTACGGAGATTCAAGTCCCCCAATCGTCAAAGCTATTCTGAATAAGACACATTTCTTGATTTCAAAATTAATTACAAAGCTACAATAACTAAGGCTATACAGTAGTAGAATAAGGATAGGCACATATACAAACTCATTGTCCAGAATAAATCAAATTTACAATCAATTCTGATGAAACAATTCAATGAGGGAAAAATGAATAGTCATTTGAATAAACAGTGCTGGGACAAATAGATACATACCTATAAAATAATTAAATTGAACCCATCCTCAAACCACACATAAAAATTAACTCAAAATAATCAAAGATCTAAATGCAAGAGTTAAAATAATAAAACTCTTAGGAAAAAACATGAAGGTAAACATGAACTTGGATTTGGCAACAGTTTTATAGCTATGATATGAGGAAAAAAAAAAAGATAAAAGTGGATAAATTGGACCTCATCAAAATTGCTTAAATTTGTGCTTTCAAGGATACCAGCAAGTGAAAAGAAAAAGCTGAAAAGAGCCTGTATGTTAGTCAACTTTCCATTCCTGTGACCAAAATATCTGAGACAATCTACTTATAAGTAAGAAAGAATCTGGCTCAAAGTTTATGTCTTCAACAGGCAGAACACTGTGCAGAGATTAAGTGGCAAAAAAAGGTCTTTACCTCATGACGGCCAGAAGCAAAGAGAAGGGAAGGCCGGGGTCTCAGGAGTCTTCTCAAGGGCAGACACCCACTGACCTACAATCATTCCACTAGGCTCCACCTCCTACAGGGTGCACCCCATACACACAATAGCACCACAGTCCCTCAGCACATGGCTTTTGGGGAACATTTAAGATTCAAACCTTAAGAATCTGAAATTCAGAGTACTGTAGACATAAGACTCTTACAACTTTATAATGACAAATGATACAATTGAAAATGGGCAAATGGCCTGAGGAGGCATTTTTCTGAGGAAGATAAAACAAATGGCCAACAAACACATGAAAAGATATGCGGCATCATTAATTATCAGGGAAATACAAATCAAAGCCATAATGAGATATTACTTTTCACTATTAAAATGGCTATAGTGAAAAAAGACATATGAAATTAGAACTCTCATACATTGCTGATGGGAATGCAAATCGATACCACTTTAGAAAACAACCCATCAATTTCTTAATAAGTTAAATATATACTTACCAAGTGACTTAACAATTCTATTCCTAGATGATATAGTCAAGAGAAATAAAGCACATGCTCATATAAAAACTTGCTCATGAGTGTTCACAACTCATTATGCATACTAGCCAAAAAGAAAAACAACCAAAATGTCCATTAATAGGAAAAGAAAATGAGTTATAGCTGGGGGTGTTGAGGAAAATGTCAAGTATCCACTAATAAGTATGAAGTTTTTTGTTATGGTGATAAAAAATACTCTAACACTGACTGTGGTAATAATAGCACAACTCTGCAAATACATTAAAAATCATTCAACTTAAATTTTAAGCATGGGAATTATTTGGTAGGTAAAATATATCTCAATAAAACTGTTAGATAAAATTGCACACCACTCAAAACTGAAGGACTATGAAGGGATATTGCCTCAGATATCGCAAGTACATTACAGCCACAGACCAACCCTACTGCAAAGACTACAGAAATATAATAGTCTCTATAGTTACTTCATTCTAAGATAAAAATTTATATACTGTTTTCTTTTAAGAGTCCTGCAGGTAAGTTTTTGGCAAAAAAAAACATGTAATCTGAAACAGATGTCATCATAAAATTTCTCTAAGTTTAAATGATTATCATTTTCTAAAGTCAACTATCTACTTATGAATAGTAAGCAATACCTAATAATGGTAAAAAAAAATAATAATCAGAATTAGCCTCATGATATAGCTATCAGTAAAATGCAAAATATGTGCTACGCATAATAACAGAATGTCATGTATCATTCCAATCCTCTCAACAATCGAGTGAAGATGAGAAAACTGGGATTCAGACTATGGTGGCTAATCTTGATTGTCAAATTGATTCATCTAAGAGAGGCCTAGGAGATTCATAAAGTACATCTCTGGTGTGTCTGAGTTCGTTATCAGGGCATGATGTGGGGACCAATCCCTTCCCTGACCCTTTCCTCTCTGGCTCTTCCTTGCTGCCATGAGGTAGCAGCTTTCTTCCACTATGCTCTTCCACCATGCTTCTGCCTGGGAGTCACTGACCATGGACTGAACCCTCTGAAGTTGTGAGCCAAAGAAGCCCTCCTTCTCTTAAGCTGTGTATGTTAGGTATTTTGTCCCAGCAATAGAAAGATGACTAACATAGCGACATTAAATGACTTGCATACTCAATGAACAGGTGACAAAACTACAATTTGAAACCAACACTACCTATCTCTAAAACTGATAATTTGACACCATTCGAGCTCCCATCTTCACAAATAAAGCTTTCAACTAGGCAATAATTTAAAAAAGGAGAATGACCATAAGTATGTCCAAATATAAAATCTTAAAATCTTAGAGCTTAAAGAAATTCAGAGAACATCTATTCTATGTACCTCATTTTACAAATGCAACATTATCTTCATAGTCACTGATCAGTCTTAACTATTTCCATTACTTCCTACCTTCCAATATACTAATCTGCTATCTGCAAATGTTTTCTGTTAGCCTCAACATCAAACAAATGAGAAATTACAAAAAGTTATGTTTCAGAAAGTTGTTATGTGCTAAATAAACTCACTAAAATTTTTTTGCCATTTTTAATAACAATACAAAATATTCTTGTTACTGGCTCAGTAACAAGAATTCTATCAAAAGAGAAAGATTATACAGCATTTGTAACACTAGCATATAGGTACTTGAAACTCTTACCTTTGTAGTCACAAGAAAGATGGTATAAAAGAACATAAGATTATGCTTTGATATTGCCAAATGGTTGGTGTGCTGGAACGTGAAGATAACTGACCCCATTAGAGTTAACTTGGAAGGGCTGAAAATAAAACATATTTTGAATAAATAAACATGATCTATCTAAGAGTACTCTGTAAATCACTAATTTAGTGAGCTATTAACTGACATTAACAAAAAACTGAGTTGTGAATACACTTATAAAGTTTTAGACATGCTAAATTACACAAAATTAAATACCTTTCTTCACAGGAAAAAAACTATTAGATACTCTAGCATGTACATATATAACATGCCCCTCTGATAAAGTGAAGAAGAATCACAATCCTGGATTTTAAGTTACATTACAAAGCTACACTAATAAAAACAGCATGATACCTACACAATACAAACCTGCAAATCACTAGAACAGAAGATGAGGAAACAATCCCTAGCACGTTAAGTCATCTGATTTTTGACAAAGGGGCCAAAAACATATAGTAGAAAAATGATAACCTCTTTTAACAAAGTGGGAAAAGTGGTTACATACATCCAGGACACTGAACCTAGACCCTTACCTATCACCATGTACCAAAATAAAATAAAAATGTATCAGAGACATGAATATTTAAACAGAAACAATCTGTTAGATGATAAAATCAGTAAAAGATCATAAAATAGACAAAAGAGGCACAGGAAAGAGCTTTCTAAACAGAACCCTAATTGCGTAAGAAATAATATCAAGAATCAACAAAAAATAAATAGATAAAATAAAAAATTAAAAAATAAAATATGTATCTACAAATTTTTTTTAAAAAGAATCAACAAATGGGATTACATCAAATCAAAAAGCTTCTGCACAGCAAAGTACAACAGTGAGACAACCACAGAAAGGGAAACAATACTACTACTGTGACAGAAACTAGTATCAGAATATACAAAGAACTAAAAAAATCAGACCCCTCAAAATAGCCAACCAAAACATGGGCAACTGAAATGAACAGACACTTCTCAGTACAATTACATGAAAAGATACTCAACATCTTTGCCATCAGAGAAATGCAAATTAAGACAATACTGACATTCCATCTTACTCCAGAAAGAATGTCTATCTTCACAAAACCAAATGATAATAAATGCTGGGAGGCTGCAGGGAGGAAATAAGTGCCCTTCTATGTGGTTGGTGGGAGTATAAATCGGTACAACTCTATGGAAATCAACATAGAGTTCTGGAAAATCTACGAACAAATTCCATTCAACCCAGCTATTCTTTTACTAGGTATTTCCCCAGAAGAGATAAAAACATCATACTATAGATATACGTGCAGCACAATGCATTCTCACATTTATAGTCGCACAACTCATAACAACTAAATCTTGGAAGCAGCCTACATACCCATCAACGAATGAATGGAAAATGTGGTTATTTATACACAATGAAATGCTACTCTGCCATAAAGAATAAATTTGAGTCATCTGTAGGAAAATGAATGCGCCTTGAGATCATAATGTTAAGTACACTAAATCAGACATACAAACTTAAATGTCACAGAACTTCTCTCATATAAGAAACCGAAGTATAAATTTAAAATGAAGGATAGACAATAGGAAACAGGGAGATGGATCTTCTGCAAATGGGAAGGGGAGTCAGAGATGGAGAAAAGAGTGAGGGAAGGGAAGGAAAACGGAATTTATAAAACACTTGTTAAGTACATATACCTATTCCCTACGATAACTGTAAACAAATACAGTCACGTAAAGTAATAAAAAATTTTTAAGTGAATATGCTTCTATAAAGCAAATATGCAAACATATTTAGCAATACAGTACTTTTTCAAAAGACTTCAAAGCCTTATAGGCCATAGTATGATTCAGAATTAGTCTTCAAACCCTTCTGAGCTAAGTATGCTCTCAAGACTGAGAGGTTGAGAAAAAAGCCTGTGTCTGTAGTATCTGCTCATTTTCACGATGCAAACATTCCCAACATTGTCAATTTCAGGCTACTGTACAGAATGGAGAGACAGCGTCTCCAACTGACTCAAATGAAACAGTGTCAGCTCTAGCATGCAGTGTCCAATGTCACATTTCTCATTTCCTTCTGAGAACCTCACCAGTACCTTTAAGATATTTTTCTACAATATTCTATTTATGACACTCTGTATATTCTCTGTGGCCACTTTACACTTTTCTCTAATAAGCTTCTCACTTCCTTCTGACCTACTCATTAGAATTTAAATGTACATACAAATAACAAATTCACTGAGAGAGAAGTCAGGGTAAAAACACTTTTCACAATAGCACCCCAAAAATGAAATACCTAGGAATCAATCTAACGAAAGATATAAAAGACGACTACATTGAAAACTATAGTACTCTGAAAAAGGAGATTGAAGAGGATATTAGAAAATGGAAAGACATCCCATTATCTTGGATAGGAAGAATCAACATAGTGAAAATGACCATACTTTCAAAACCGTTACACAGATTCAATGGAATCTCAACCAAAATTCCAGTAACTGATCTCATAGAATTAGATAAAACAATCCTAAAATTCATCTCAAACCAGAAAAGACCTAGAATAGCAAAGGCAATCCTAGGCAACAAAAACAAGATGGTGGTATCACAATCCCTAACTTGAAAATATACTATAAAGCTACTGTGATTTAAAAAAAAAAAACAAAAAAAACCAGCATGGTACTGGCAAAAACACAGACCTGAAGAACAATGGAACAGATTAGAAGATGCAGAAATAACTCCAGGCACACTAAACCACCTTATCTTTGACAAAGATGTTAAACACATTCATTGGAAGAAAGACAGCCTCTTTAATAAACGGTGCTGGAAAAACTGGTTCTACACATGCCAAACACATTAAAGTTGGACTCATATCTTTCACCATGCACTAAATTAAATTCAGAATGGATAAAAGATCTAAATATTAAAATAGAAACAATAAATCTACTGCAAGATAAGAGTAGATAAAACTCTTGAAGACACAGGTGTAGACAAAGACCATATGAACAAAACTCAGATTGCACAGAACTGTTAAAAAGAAGCAACAACTGGGATCTCATCTTATTAAAAAGCTTTTGCACAGCAAGAGAAATCACCAACAGAGTGAAGAGACAACCCACAATGTGGGTGAAAATGTTTACCAGCTGTTCCTCAGACAAAGGATTACTATTAAGAACATACAAAGAACTCAACAAAATCAATCCTCCCAAATTTAAAGACCCAATCCAGGGACATTGCAACGAAGATGGTGGATTGGTAGGTAGCAGGAGAGAGACCCTCTCTGAGAGAGACAGCTCAAATGCCAGAATAAAACACCCTGGAGAGACCCAAACAGAGAGAGATAGACTCTCACAATCCAGAAAGTAACTAAAGTGCGAAAACCCTCTCGAATATGAGGTCCTGGGGCTACTATTAGTGAAGATAAGATCAGCGAGCACGGCACCTCCTCGAGCCACCTGAACCCCGCCCTACCTGAACAAGCAATCCGCGCCGAAGCGACTGGCTTGAGCCACCTGAGTGCGGAGCTGAACAGCCCTGCGTGCAGCTCGCCGGGACCCGCTCTGCACACAACCCACCTAGAGGCACCGTGAATTCCCACCGCAGCCGTGCTGAAGTTGGAGGTCAGGCAATACAGCAATTCTCGGGGATGCGGTAAGTGATGGGAATAAGACCCTACCACGGGAAAGGGGAAACCGACTGGATGACATGTTGGATTTGGGCAGGACAGCCCTAACTCCATAAGGAAGTGGCTTCAGCTGGTTATTCCCCTCGCTGAGCAGATTGGTGGAATCTGCTTGAACTAGGCCACGCCCCTGGCGGGGACCCAGTTGCTTCCCTGAGATCAGTGCACACTGATGCAGTGAAGGCCTGCAAAGGTTGACTGGCCCAGAAGGGAAGAGATAGCGTATACTGCCCGTGGGTGAACTCTACTGCCCGTGGGTGAACTCCAATCTCTGATAACCTATTGCAGAGGGCTAAAGCTCCTAGCCTGCGCCCTCTAGAGGAGCCTTAACCAACAAGAAAAGGGTCTGGGAATTACACTGTACACTTGTATGGAAGGAACCAAAAACATGACGAAAGGGAGAAATAAGAAAACACTCCCAGCCCCCAACCCTGAGAACATCGATCCAGGAGAGGCAAATACAAAAGAGATTGAGGGCAGCAAAAATGCAACATCAAACACAGCATTAGCGGACATAAAGAGATATCTTCAGGACCTCGTAAGCGGGCCAAAACTGAAATTATTAATTCAAATTAAACAAGAGATAAGTAGATTAATAAAAGAAGGGCTGGGCACCTCTCAAGAAGACACAGAAGAATGGAGGAACACAAAAGGAGAGAAAAATTTAATGAGGAATTCAAAAAAACCCTAGAATTTATGAAACAGATTCAAAGAGATTATCAGGAAACTAAACTCTCGATAGAAAGCTGGCAAAACTGCTTGAAAGAAACCAAAGATAGACTATCAAAAATTGAACACAGGTTTGCAACGTGGGGTCATGAAAGGGAAGATCTCTTAAAAATAACAAAGGAGCAGGCAGTAAAGATACAAAGACTGGAAGATGACAAGAAGATCTATAACTTAAGAATAAAGTATGTGAATGAAGAAGCAGGAATCAAACCAGAGGAATTACAAAGGCTATTCACATAAATTATTAAAGAAAATTTTCCAAGCAAAAAAAAAGACATGATATGCAGAAGTATGAAGCATACAGAACTCCAGCCACCTACAACCCAAACAGAGCTACACCCAGACACATAATAATCAAGATCCCAGAAATTCAATATAAGAACAGAATATTAAAAGCCATCAGAGAAAAGAAACAGATCACCTATAAAGGAAAACCCATCAAAATCACGGCAGACTTCTCGATACAGACCATCAG
>PVJX010016419.1:0-40364 GCA_004027295.1 Dolichotis patagonum | reverse complement strand
AGCTCCCAGAGTGCTAGGATTGCGGGCAGGTGTCTCCGTGTCCATCAGCATTTCTTGAGGAAAAAAAAAAAACCCGAAGAGCATAGAAGAGAAACAGCTTTTCGTTTATTAAACAGTTTTTGTTACCCCTGAGCCAAAGGCTTCCGCTTTCAGGCAACAAGAGGAAGTAGGGCTGGACTGAGTGCCCAGTGCTAAGCAATTGTCAACCTGAACGAAACACAAAATGTATGAAACTCCTCTTCAGCCCTAGGCTACAGATGGCTCTGCATGTTTTACCTGAAAGAAGAGGAACCAACAATAAGAGCCCTGCAGCCTCTGGACTTTGTGCCCGCAGGCAGTTGTCAGTCTGTGGGACAAAAAGGGTCCTAGAGTCTCCTGAGCTGAAAAGATAGGAGTTGAGTTTAGGGACTTGGAGGACAAGCTCGTTGGCATTTTGGAAATCAGCTTAGGAGTATCTTTGAAGCTTTAAATGAATAAAAATCAGGCTAGGAAAGAACAATTATTGGAGAAAAGTAAGGCAATGAATTAACAACTCAAAAAGGACAGGGACTCATATGTACTCCAAGCAACCAGAACGGAAAGACTTGACCATTTGGCAAATACAATAGAGATCAGTAAGTGACATGTCCCAGTAGTGCAGTATACTAGCCCTATACTCTAAAACCAGAATAAAACCTATCGTAGATCCTTCAAAAGTCCTGAATAGGATCATGCTGCTCAGTGAATAACCTTACATTCAACTGGAACAAGTCTACCACTGCAACAAACTCCATGATCCAACAGCATGAAATTCAGTCTGTTTTAGCACCCAGTAAAAAAATTAAAGAGATGCCAGGCAGAGGTGTGAGACAGGAAATGAGAGCATGACAAAGCTGGCTAGGGAAGTAGGTGTAACCTGTTAATTACAAGGTTCTAGGATACATGTGCAGAATAACTCCCAAAGCCCTGCATGTGAACCTGTGAGAACTTGAGTGGGTTTTCCATTGGATGGCCTACACCTTAAGTCAGCCTGAGGTCTGGGTAATACTAAAAGGACAGTCCGCATTGGGTCTTTGCCCCTGTTGGACCGCCCTCACGCTGTAGGGAATGCTACTTTTTCTACTTTTACTTGTCCCAAACTTGCTTGAAGAACCTATTTCTTTTCCTACCTTTAATAAAACTTTGCTATCGTTGTGCTTGTGCTGCACGATCTTTTGCTCAGGACAGAAATGACCTGGAAGCTATCTCCAAAAGGAGACTCTAGTACCCCCAAAATCCAATAACAGTGGTACATAACTATAATACCAGTAGCTTGGGGATCTCAAGTTTGAGGCATGCCAAGCAGAAGGAAAATATACAGTCAATAGAAACACGCTCAGAAATGTAGTTATTATGATAGATACAATTTAACAGTTTAAACACTTATTATAAATGTTTTCTGTATTCAGAGATTTAAGGGAAAGGAAAGGGAGAAATTAGAAAGAAAAAGAGAATTTCTGGAGATAGTATAATATCTAAAATAAACCAAGAGTGGTGGCACATACATGTAATCTCAGCATTATGAGAGGCTGAGGCAAGGAGATCATAAACTCAAGGGCAGCCTGGGCAATCTTAGACTTTATCTCAGAAAAAAAGGCTGAGAATGTAGCTCACTGTGTAAGCTTTGGATTCAATCCCCAGTTCCACAATACTACTAATCTATTAATTAATTAATTAAAAAGAGCTGGGCTATAGCTCAGTGCAGAGGCGCTGGTTCAATTTTTAGTACCACCAAAGATATCTGAAATAAAAATTGCTTTAAATGGAATTGATAGCACATTAGGGAGTAAAAAAGGTTAATGAATTTGGAGACATAGCAATGAAAACAATTGAAAATTACACAGAGAAAAAAGATGAAGAAAATGAATAAAGTACCAGTGACCCATGAGACAATATAAAGAATGTGTGTTTTTATGTAATACATAAACTGAAGCCCTAAAGAGGTTTTAGAACCCTAAAGTGAAAAAGAAATTATGAATAAAAGGTTAATGAAACCTGTAACCTACAGATCTAATAAGGTCATAGAAGCTCAAATAGGGCAAACATAAAGGAAAGTATACCAGGGCATAACATAAAGACATTGGTGAAAAGTAGAGAAAATCTTAAAAGTAGCCAAAGGAAGAAAATAAGGGG
This sequence comes from Dolichotis patagonum, assembly GCA_004027295.1. NCBI lineage: Eukaryota > Metazoa > Chordata > Mammalia > Rodentia > Caviidae > Dolichotis > Dolichotis patagonum. Next base: position 38,213 of record PVJX010016419.1, on the reverse strand, counting down.
GACCACTTTACATAGGAAACAACAATGACACTTTGCATAGACTTAGTAGAATCTATGATGCCAAGAGAAAATGAAACAATTATTTCACAGTGGAAAAAGACCAAAATCCTCAAAACAAACCCCTGTCAACCTTGAATTTCATAATCAGCAGGGTAAAACCAAGACTGTGAGACAAACAGGGCCAGAAAACCCACATTCTAGAGTAGAGTCATCCAAGCTGGTGGGCCTCAGACAACACTCAAAGTATAGTGTGTGGCATGTTGAACGCTTAAAGCTGGAGATCTCTCTGATCTCCCATCCGTCTTTTTCTTGCTCTTCTTTCTCTTGCAAGAAAAACTAGAATTTCTCTTCTTCAGTGCAGGTTATAGAAACTAAAGCTCTGCCTCTCCCAAGCCAGCTACAAAACCTTTCTGTGTACAAGCTGGCCCTACATTCCCTCAACTTCCCCACACCCCCCTACTCTTAAGAGGAAGGAATGCTGGCCATACAGAGAGGCCAAGGAGAGTCAACCAACAGGCCTAGCCAGATTCCCCCAACTGGTGACCATTATGTCATACTTTTTGTCCAGTCACATTTCTACACTGCTATGTACTCCTCATCAAATCTAAATATAAAAATGGAGTTTTTCCTTGGATCTTTGAGTTTTGACTTCTGAGAGCTAACACATCACACTAAACACATCACATCAAGAGTTCAAGGCCAACCTAGGCTACATAGCAAATTCCAAGCCTGCACTACTTAGCTCCTGGGTTGAATTCCCAATAATTCAAAATGTTTGCAGTATGGAAAAGATAAAAGCAAGAAAAGGAATGGGGAGCATAAATGTGAAAGGGAATTGCAATTTTAAATAATATGTAAGACCTCTCCATAACATTTCAAAACAATAACATTTGTACTATTTTAGCAAAAGAGAAGAAGCAAAGTATTAGAATGTCTGGGAGAGAAGACAATCAAACATAGCAAGCAACAAGTGAAAAGATCTTGAACTGAGAATGTGCCTGATTCATCCCAGCTAGGTTATAAGTTGTATAACTTTGTAGAGGGTCAATATTTTCAATACTCAAATGACCAGGTGGAGCAGCTTCCATTTCTTAGCTTTTCATTTGCCTGGGCCATCTTCAGGCAAACTTGGTCTAGTAATAGATACCTCTCTACTCAAACTATTTGAAAAGTAGAGGGTTTTCAGGAATTAGGCTTGGAGTTGATAAGCAGCTTGTTCCATGTGTCTCCTCAGCCACTGCCCACTGTCAGCAGCTCTTTAAAAACTGAGACCCTCCCCCCCAGCACTTCCAAGTGGGTGACAAAGAACTCAGGCTGGTGTGAGACCTGCCATGGACCTCTGGGCCTCCACAGCCAGCCTGTTTTCAAAATGTTTTTATTTTCTCCACAGAGATCTTGTTCATCTTTACCATACACATTATGGGATCTTTTGCCATTATATTTTATACCACCATTCTATTTTTTTAAAAACCGGGTCTCTAAATTACTAAATTGTCCAAACTAGGCTTGGACAATCTTATCTCTCCCTCCCAGAGCACTGGGATTACAGATGCCACCACACCTAGTGTGAATGTTCTAAATTAATGTGAATATTTTAAATTAAAATTTAGGTTGGTTGTTTACTAGTATAAAAAATACCACTGAGTTTTAGTTCCCAATCTTTAGTGGATTTTAATAGTTTTATTATTTTATTTATTTGTATAGCCAATTTTTTGTGTTATTTAGGTATTTCTCTAAGATGAATGATCATATAAACACAGCTCTAGATCTACTGTTTCTGTCCTTATGCACTTACATTTTCTTATACAATGGCCAGTAGCATTTTAAAAATGTTAATAGTAATAGTACTATGCTTATTTCATGAAAACTGTACGTAAAGCTTCTACACTTATTTTATTGTTTGCAGCATGTTCTAAAGAGTTTTCAATAATTTGAAAATATGACTTTGTTTTTTTCCTGTATCCAATTTCCTGTATCCAATCCTGTTGCTTTGAAAATTCTGATGTCAATGTGATTCTGGCTCCTTTGAAGATGATCTGTTCTTTGTGGAGACTGCAAGTTTTCTATTTGTCCTTGATGTTTTTAAATTTCACTATAATGGATCTAGGTGAAGATTTTCCATTCTTGTTCCTGTTTGGCTTTCTATGACTTTCAATTTAAGGTCTCTCATTTTATTTAATTTAGGAAAATTATCTGCATCATTTCATTTTTTTTTCTTGGTTGTTTTGAAACAAGGTTTTGCTATGCAGTTCAGGTTGGTCTTGAACTCACTATGTAGCCCAGACTGGCCTTGCATTTGCTGCAATCCTCCTGTCTTGACCTCTTAAGTGTTGGAATTACAGACCTGCACTACCATGCCCACCCCCATTTACTCAAAGAATATTTACTCAAAGAATAACCAGAGACCTTCAGTTAATTTGCTTAAGGAATGAGTCACGTGAGGAAGGCAGTCACTGGATCATGGTTAAGAAACAAAGACTGCAGAGACCCATGGTGTTTGGCTGTGGCTGAAGAGGGCTTGGTGTTTGCACATGCTTAGTACAGAGTGATCAGCTTGGGTAAACCAAGAGAGACATCAAAGAAAGCCAGTTTTTGTTTTTTTCTTAAAACTGACAATCTTCACTAAGCAGCCCCTGGAACGGGCCACCAGGCTGGCAGCATCTTTGTGGCAGAATTTTGCTGAGACTGAATTTATACCATTTGCCTCACTGAAATTGCTCACTCTTTGGAACTTCTGGTTCCCTTTTAAATACCTTCTTAGTTTCTGTTCACATTGCTAGGATCCGTTATCTCCATAAGTGTATTCATCATGCATTTAAAAAAACATTCTTGGGTTCATAAATTCTAATACCTAATTCAGTTGCTTTTGTTACCGAATATGTTTGAGCTGCCTGCCACGTGAAGGCCAGCAGTCAATAGAAGAGAGTGGGTTAAAAAAGCTTCAGTTTCTTTCAAGGGCAAGTATCTTGGAAGATGGAGAGGCTCAACCTCAAAGCTCAGTCTTGAATAACTTTTATAGGGAGGAAAAGGGTGAGGAGCAGGAAAGCTACATGCTGAACAGTCTTATCCAGGGTGTATTTTTCCCCTTTGTTCTGTGGAGTATCATTGCAGTGCCCTTTGGTTTTTTGACAGATTCTGCCAGCCCAGGACTTAGCTGTCTCTAACATGACATCGCTCAGTTTGGCACTGGCTGGAAAAGCAACTTACCTCTCCAAAAGTAACTTCTGTGTTCTCCTTCTAGTCTTCTAGTCCCCAAAATAAACTTCCTGCTCCCTTTTTGCACATGCTTCCATCCCTCTCCAATCCCAAGACTCCACAGCTACCCAAGCGCTCCACCTCCAGCCCCATAGAGGCCATTCCCCAGCTCCCCCTTTCTGAGGGTCTTTGCAGTCTCCAGTAACCCTCCTGCCCGTACAAAAAAAGGCTTAATCATTTTTTTTCTCTTTGTCTCTCACCTGTGTCAAAAAAACTTAACATTTTTAGAAACAGAGTAAGGAGGGGCATTACAAAGATCTTCAGATACTCTGTATTCTATAAATCTAAAGAAAGACTTGGCAGTTAACATCTTAGCCATTTTTTTAAATTTTTATTTTAAAGGGGGTAAAATTAAACACAACAAAACAGAACAGAACGGGACATAAGAAAGCATAAATTTCAAAGCTGGACAACCAGAGATCTTCACTATCTGTCAAATTGTCTCGTTTTCTTCCAAATGTTTGTCCATATCTTTGCATATGGGGAGCTCATACTAAATAACATAGCCAATCTTCTCACAAGATGTCCAGTTCACTGGCTCCCACATGCCAAGTGGGGTGGGGGGAGGTAGGATGACACAGGATGGGGGACAGGATGACATGAGATGTTTGATTCTCACCTGACTCACAGAGCCCCCCAGAGAGGGGAGGAGCTCCTTGTTCTCCCAGCACCCTGAGTCAACCGCATGGTGCAGGTCCCGAGGAGCCAGGGTCTCTCTCCTGCAGGCCACCGAAAGTCTGCCACACTCACAGCTGCCCCCCAGAGAGGGGAAGAGCTCCTAGTTCTCCCGGCACCCCAAGTCAACCACATGGTGCAGGTCCCGACGCACCAGGGTCGCTCTCCTGGGGCCACCGAAAGTCTGCCACACTCACCGCTATTTCTTTCTGATGAACTGACCATTCCATTTCCAAAGTTCTGAAATGGCCAAAAGACCACAGAAAGAATTCTCTTTAGGCTCCTGTTTGAAACCAGCAGATGTAGCAATCTGCTGGCCTTGCTTCAGGGCCAGCATCTTAGCCATTTAAAGGGGGCTTCTTCTCTTTAGAATTTACAATTCTTGGGTCATGTTTTTTGAGGTTCACGGTGGTTTTGTTTGTTTTGGTTTTTCTGAGGTAAGGTCTCACCATGTATTCCAGGCTGGTCATAAACTCACCATGTAGCCCAGGCTGCACTCAAACTCACAGCCTCCTGAGTTCTGGGATTATAGGCATGCACCACCACAGCCGGTTTTAGAATTTACAAATGTGGACAAACACAAGGAGACATAAACAATTAAGTAGAGGCAGCAGCATTGCACGGGAGCCATTCCAAGAACAACTCTAAAGGAGCAGCTCTGCTACAGTTACAGTGAGAGTCTGCATGCATCATTGGGCTGCCTGCCTCACAGGTTCTCTGCTGTCTTCTCTCCTCCATACATGGCAGGTTATTTGACTTGTGAGTTCCTGTGTCTGTGAAGCCTCTAGAAATATGAACTGGAGACAAGCCATGTGTCACTTTCCAGATGAATTTAAGAAGGACGCCAGTAAGCTCCTGTCACCAATGCTGTTCACTCCCAATTGTTGCTGAACAAGCAACTGGCCTGTTCAGGGTTTTTTTGTCTTTAATCTCTTAGGAAGAAGTCACTTTGGGAGAAGCAACTGTCTAGTTTCTAATCCACCAGCCCTGGGACTGATTGGGTCAAAAGTGCCAATACCTAAGGAGGGTTGTCTGTTCCCGTTTTGTTTATTTTGTATGCTAGGGATAGAACCTGGGGCCTCACACATGCTAGTCAAGTGCTCTTATGCTAAGCTATAGCTCCGGCCCCTGTTCTTGTCTTCATTAACCTCTTTCCTCTGCCAGGTAACCTGATTCTTCTCCCTGACATTTACTATGGGCAGGCTTAAAAATGCTACTGCTATTTCCTGCTTTCCCTTACACTTTCTCTGGGCTGTTTCCTGTTGCCCATGACCCCAGGCTGGGGCCTCCTCCTCCCAAATGAATACTGCACCTCTTGACTCCCATGGAGTTGCTCATTCTATTGTTCTTTTCCCAATCCACATTTTTTTCAAAAATTTCTCCGGGGCTTAAGAGACAGGGAAGAAGCTAATGAGCTATGAAACTACATTATTTCTACAAAAGGAAGACAAATGGCCTCTTAGTTTGCTAGGGCTGTCATAATGTAGCATCCCAAAGTGGGTAGCTTCAACAGCAGAAATTTATTTTCCTATAGTTTGAGAAGGTCTGAAATGAAGGACATTTCAGATCGACTGGTTTGGTTTCCTGGCTTGTAGTGGCTGTTTTTGCTTCATGTGTTTTCTCTGTAACTATGTCTCCATTTTCTCTTCTTATGCCAGTAACAGTCATTTTGGATTAGGGCAAACCCTAATGACTTCCTTTTAACTTAATTATCTCTTTAAAGTCTCAGTTTTCAAATATGGCCATATTTTGAGGTACTAAGAGTTTTCTGGTACAATAGAGTAGCAGAAGAAAAGAGGAAGTAAAAGTGGCCATTTATTTGAGGATGCAGAGAGGAGAGGAGCCCACAACCGTGGGGGTTTGGCTTTTTCCTCTGCCAGATACAGAGGGGCAGAGGATTATATAACCTCTGATTGGAAGTGGTGCCTGGGATGGGCATTGATACCATGTGAGGAACTGATTGGAATTTTCTTTGTGCACAGATGGCAGAGAAAGTAACAATTTGGGCTGAAGAGGAAGAAGGAGAGAGTGGTTGCCAGGGTAAACGGTCTTGCTTTGGCCTTCTGCCATATTAGACCACCCCCATAATTATACAGTAATTTATGCTAGGGTAAGAACCTTTCACTAGGGCTTTGCATGCCAACCTACAAGTGTAGGGAACACAGAGCAGAGCATTACATATAGCAATTTCTTTCTATTTGGAGCTATAGTTTCATGTTTGACTTCACTTACTTCTCAGGTCTTGACCTTCCCTCACCGGTGTGGCTTCTGAGAGCCATCATCATAAGAAAATCTCCTGCCTGTGTACTAACCTTCTCCCAAACCCCGCGCTTGCTCTGCATTGCGAGAGGTCTCTCAGAGATCACACAGCAGGTGAGTCAGTGTCCATGGATTACCAATGGGCTAATCTTCCCAGGCAGTCCTTCATATTTCTCTCTTCCACTTCCTATGGCTCTGTCTATAGCCGCTGCACCAAACCTCCACCACTCTACAGCCACCAATTCTCTTTTTACCTTCTCCCACCCAACAAGCTCATCTTCTGCTTCACAAATGGGAAGCTTCTGGAGAGAACACTTGTGACCTTCTACTACCACGTGAGTCTACCCCCTTCTGAGTCTGTCTGTCCTTCAGATCTTAATATGCCATTCTTTAGCAAGGATCCTGGCCAAGATCCCCAACTGCCTGTATGAGGAGTAAAGTGAAAGGATAAAATAAGAAGCAGAAAACTTTACTAATGCATGACAGGTGTTGGGAGGTCAGTGCCTCAGGTTGGACAGAGATAAAGACACTCCAAGCTAGCAACTATTTATTGGGTGTATACAATAATAAGAGGGATTATCTGATGACTCCGAGGGCTGTGGTGACCTTATGCTAATGAGGATCCTTATGTCGATGAGGACAGTGGGGAGAGATGGCCAGTTATGAAGTTTGTTCTTTCCCAAAGGTAAAACTGTATTTTTTTTTTTATGACTACTGGGTTTTCAGGATGTCATTGGTTGATGCCTTGCTTTGGAGCATCATGGGATCAATGAGACCTCAGCTGTGGCCAGAGACACACTCCTGCTTACCATAGCCAGCCCACATGGCAAGGCCCTACGCCTTGGACAGGCCCTAATGACAATTTAATGATGAAATGATTTTTCCCAAACAATGATATACAGTAGTCCTTGATAGTTCGTTGCTTTTTTTAACGTTAGTTTTGATATATAAAGAGATTGCACCGAAGTGTTACCTGTAATGGTCCCTTCTTGGTGTCTCCTTAAATTTTCCGTTCAATGTGACTGGCTCTGTCTCATCCTAGTACTAGTCCTGCCCCTTCCCTCCATTCTTCCTTCCAGCCTTCATCTTCTGAGTTGAATGCAACCACATGTTCCTTCAATTGCCTGCCAAGTCTGCCTTCTGAGGAATCTATTTTGTTTTGTTTTGCTTTTTTGAGCCAAGGTCTCACTTTGTGTTCCAGGCTGGCCTTTAATTTGCAGTGATCCTCCTGCCTCAGCCTCCCAGGTGCTAGGATTACAGGCATGCATCCCCACAATAGAGCCTTCTGGGGAATTTTGTTTCTTGATTATCCACTCTGTCTTTAATCTTTTCCTTGCAAAAGAACTTTTCCCTTTGGCATTTAAATGAGCTTGATCCAAAGTGTTTCAACCAAAGTACCACCCTTAACCTCAGAACCCTTACAACTGCTACACTATCTCTTTTTCCCCTTTGGAGCTAACCTTGAAAGAACTGTCTCCCACACACCCAGGTTTCCTAATTTGGGTCCTACCTCCCACCCCCACCCAAGCCCACTGGCATATGCCTCTCAGTGGGGGTCCCCAGCTGTCTGTGTGTGTCCAGACCCAGGAGGCTCTTGTCAGAGCCATTCTACGTGGCCTTTCCACTGCATCCTGGTGCATCCACTACGCTATTTACTGAAGCACTCTCTTCCCGTGGCTCCGTGACAGCACATTCACCTGCATTCCAGCCTCCTCTTCTCACTGGCCATCCCCCGTCTTCTGTTTAACAGCACCCCCATTACTGGGGATTGAACCTGGAGACTTCACATTGAGCTGCATCCTCAAGGCCCCTCCCCACCATTTGTTAAAGATAGGGTTCCCAAGAAGTCTCTAAATTGCCCCGGTCCTACTTTAGCCTCCTGGATTACTGGGATTATGCTGGGATTATAGGAGTGTGCCACCATGTACCTGTTTATTTAATCATCTAATCAGGAATTCCTTGAAGCCTGGATTTTAGGCCCTGTTCTTTATTCTTCTATTCTTTGCTCAGTACAGATTTTCATTCCCAGTGATTTTACCCACTTCTCTATCCTTATTCACCATTCCCTTGTTAACAATGCCCAAATTTTTGCTTGTCAGTTCTGAGACATTCAATCTTCATTTGGAGCACAATACCCATATACTAATTGCCTACTCACAAGGACCTCAAACCCAGTATATCCTACCATGAAATCATCATCTTCCCACCCAAACCTACCATTGCTCTGGTGTTTCTTTTCTCAGTAAATGGCTCTATCAAAGGGACTTAGAGACTGGGCTTGTACATACCCTGTGGATAACTAAAAGCGAGATAAAGCTTGCCATCCCTGTCTTCATTTTGTCTCTATTATTACCTTAAAATTTTGGCTCAGATTCTGACTCAGGGATTAGGCATGAGTGCATTAGGCATGTTAATCACTCAAAATGTGTGTATAATTCAAGGATTATTATCCCTACATTGGCCTAGTCTGTCTCATCCCCATTAAAGACAGAAGACAGCAAAGTAAGTGTTTTAGGGGATTGGTTGGTTTGTTTCTAGACAGGGTCTCATTATGTAGTTCAGGCCTTAAACTGTAGTCAGCCTTGAACTGACTATGTAGCTAAGGCTGGCCATGAACTTGCAGTGATCCTCCTGCCCAGCCTTTTGAGTGCTGGGATAACAGGCATGTGTTACTTGTGTATACTTGGCCACACCAAGATAGAGAAATTTTCAGGAATTGCAAGGACTTTCAGTTGCCAGGTTTTACATTGTCCAGTTCCAGAGCTCCTGGAATGATGCCTAGAAGTCTACAGTCATTGCTATAAACCTGCTGTCACTTTGGGTTCCAGGGAAAAGCAGAGGCTTGCAGACACTCTGTGATGGTATCACTTTCTCAAGCAGGGGTGCTCATTCCAGGGGGATCTGGGGCTGTTCCTCCCACCCCCAAGCAAGAGCAGTCATCTCATAGGAACCAAATTTCCTCTCAAACCAGCATGGGCTCCTCCAGAGCTATGATAATGGATCATCCAGAACTCAGCCCACCACAGCACCCCATAAAACTGGTCCTCATTGTTTTGCTCACAGGCCAGTCCGATCTCTTCATCAGACCTTCCTAAGCTGAAGAGTCTTCCCTGTGTACTCTCACTTTCCTTTGTAAACTGGCCCCATAGATCTTTGTAAGAGTTATACCCCCTTTTCAATCTTTGGCTCCTTAACCTAAAGTCTCTTCTTCTCTTTTTCTCTTACTGTCCAGCTAAGGTTTTCACCCACAAGTGTGTGCTGACTGCCTCTGCTTTAATTCACACACCTGCACTAGCTGCTAATAGCTCTGTGCTGCACATAGCTGATCACGTGTGTGCCTTTTCATCTCTTGTAATGCTTACAAGGTTTAGCATGTCCTGGTTAGGGCTTGATGCTCTCCCTATTCAGCACAAAACAACTTTCTCTTTTCATTGTAAGCCTCTCTTAGTACATTAAATGCTGTGCTAGTTGCCATTCTGGGCTTTTGTTTAAAAATAAAAAAAGCTATATTCTTTCATTTTTAAATTGGAATTAACTTTACTTCTTCAACTTTCTCTCAAATCCTCAGGCTTCGTTTTCTTTGTATGGGATCTACTTCTTTCCTTGGCATGTTTCTTTTAAGAATAACGATTTGCCTATGTGTGAGAAATTCATTTTGAGTGGCTTAAATGAGGAGCTCGTTTCTCTCTGCAGTTAAAGGTTGGCTCTGTAATGCAAAGATATCTAGGGAACAATTTCCTTCTATCTTGCTATGCCACTATTGTCAGTGTGTTGTCCTTTTCCCTGTATTCCAGACAGTTCTGCTTTCCATGTGCCTTCCTATCCGTGGCAAGAGAGAAACACTAACACAAAGGGCTAATATATATTTCTCTTTAAAGATTCACTATGAAATCATGCTCATTATTTGTTTGTATGTGTTTTGTTGGAACTTAATCACATATAAAGAGGAAACTAGGGGAAATACTGTCTTGGTTCAGTGAACAAGTAACAACGGTAAAGAGTTGAAGGTCTCCTGCCATTGAAGAGGGAGAGATCAGATATTAGAGCAATTAATAATTTATGCCACAGTGTTGGGACTTTTAAAATCAAAGGATATGTACCTAAATATTATATTGTTAGTTTTTCATAACCTTATTCCTACACATGAAACACAGCCCTTTCCCAGTGGAGCCAATTCCTGCTCATTCTAGCTCATGCATCCAGCTCAATATCTATGACATTTGAGTGATGTTCTGCCCCTCTGGTCCAGCCACTTGGGAGCCAAAAGACAAGTTACCTGCCTCTGGCATGCCCACCATGAAACAGGCAGGGCATGAGGAGGGTAACCACAACAACAATTCTTATTTAGAAGGAAAGAGAAGAAAGGGAATGCATAGTGACTGGTCCACATGGATGACCAATTTCTGCTGGAAGGAGCTAGAAAGAGTCTGCTCCCAGGCTGATTAGGTCACGATGAAGGCAGTTCCTGTTCTTAGGGAATGGAGGAAGGGAGAGTAATTAATATCTCTGTCATCTTTGTCTTCTGCAGCTCCCATCTGATAACATCCAATTCTATTATATTTCCTTGACACAAACTCCTTTGCCATGTAAAAGTTGGAAATTTAAATAATTTTATGCAGTTTATATATCTATATAATTTGCAAGCTGAATAATTCCTTCTTTAAATAGTTTCTCTTTTAAGGTATACTGCTGTTGCTTAGAAACATTCATATGACCTTGTACAACTCATGTCCTATCTAACCTTGCCCACAAAACAGAGTCCTCTCTTCTATTCATAGCATGGGATTGTGAACTCTGGCTGATAAGCACAAGGTACTAACAGGGCAGGTGGGAACAAAGAGCAACCTTGTCATTAAAAATACAATCTAACAATGCTTATTTTGGACATTTTTATAGGGCTTTGTTTGAATAAATATACTTAGCATGACACATTAAAGATCTCAGATTTGTTTTGAAGCCAGGCAGAAGAAACTCAATTTGGGTCTTCTAATATATAAAAGAAAATGAGCCCACTCCTTCCTCCTCAGGCCATGCAGTGACTTAAGCAGAAGAGTGCAGTGAAGCCGGTTTTTTCTCCTTGCTTGCAGCTACACCTCCACTCCTGAGAAGAACAATATCCTCCTGGCCAGCGGTTCTTATGAGGTAACTCTATAAACAATATCCATTCAACATAAGCAGAGTTCTACTTTGCTACTTTGCTACATTTCTACTTTGAATACCATGACAAGAAAACAGGAAATGCCAAGGTAAGGAAAGTAAAGTAAGAGGAAACATTGTTTTATGGGGTATGGTATGTTAGGGATTGAATCTAGGTATCTCCCTAAAACATCATGTGGTCATAGAAGGCAGGCTTTTTGGAAGTGGCTGAATCTGGAGTGTGTGATGAGTTTGTAGTGCAATGCTGGGATTGGGGTGCTGGATTAAGGGTGGGTGATTGCTTGGTCAGTCCACTGATTGATATGACACTGCCCTAATCTCAGTAGACTGGATATGCTATAAGGGACAGAAAGAGGCTTGTCTAGCTCTTCTCTTGTTGCTCTTGCTATTTTCTGCCACCATAACTGTTGCCCCTCTGCCATTTGCCACCCTACCTTGAAACCAGCCAATTATGGACTGAAACCTCTATAAACTGTAAATAAACCTTTCCTCCTTTAACTTTGGGTGTTGGGTATTTTGTCTCAGCAACAAGGAAAGTAACTAACACACAGTACATTCTTAATGAGTACTTAAAAGGTAAGGTTGTGACCAAAATGAAAATCTAGGATGCCAAAGAAATATACAAAGAACATGTCTGGGATGATGTATTTCATGAAAAGGTTGGAACTACATTCCTGAGAAATATAATCAGCATCTCCCTACAGAAGTAAAGGCTGCTCCTGAGGGCTCTGTCATTCCCCCAAAGAAATGTTCTCTTCACAGTGCAAAACATGGATCCAGAGTGCTGCCAGCTTACAAACTAGACCGAGACCATTCCTGTGCAGTCCTGGTATCCAATCACAGTGGCCACAAATTCTAGAATGCAGAAGAAAATATGGGTCAAATATTTCTTAGAAACTTCTGGTAACTTAGTCTGCAATACAAGATACATGATTTTGGCTATGGAGGAGTCTCTTCTCATGAGGCTCCTGGCATGGGGTGTCTGCTCATTTGGTTATTTTCTAAGGAACAGACACAGTAACAGGACATGCTCTAATTTAAAACATGGCACGAAAGATCCTGTTCTAGGCTATTCTGTCTCAGCAGCAGACCACAGTAGCATAACAGCTTGGGGGAAAGACCATGAAAAAGATGCTTTTGAACATACAGTAACAGTTTTCATCACTGCCTGTATCTGGTCAACATCAGCCATGACATTTATAATGCATGTGAGAAATTATAGCGAAGACCTAAAACATTTAATACTGTCAAGAAGTACAAAGGCACCACTAATAATCAGACCTGATTCTGGAAATCCTCTTGATGCTGTATTAAAGATTTCAGTATTTTAGGACACACGTTTCCTGCTACTGAGAACTCAGAAGACTACATGTTGCCACTACCTTGTCTTAGAGTTATCCAAGGGGATGGAGTAGGTATGAATATTTGTCAAGAGACTATAGAAGGTATGAGAAAAAAAAAGTGGAGCATTGAAAATGTTTCCTTCGGTCCTAGTGGTGCTTTGTCACAGAAGTTAACAGGAAATCTCTTGAATTACTCCTTTAATGTTAGCTGCGTTTTCATCAATGGCCTTGGTATTAATGTCTTCAAGGACTCAGTCACTGATCCCAACAAAAGGTCCCAAAAGCTCCAGTAATCTTAACATAGGACACTTGCAGGGAACTTTGTTATGCTTGAGGAAGGAAAAGGAGACCTTGAGGAATATGGTCACGATCTTCGCCATACTGTCTTCAAGAATGGAAGAACGGGAAGGCCACCAAAGCTGTTTATTTGATGAAGTAAGACCGAACACAGATCTGAGTACAGAACTGGCAGCAGCACCTCACTGCCCCGTGCCTGCAGGCGTGCGTGCGTGCCTGTGCACCTGTGCGAGAGTGCGTGATACACATCTTTACTCACAGGCGTGTGGGGTTTCTTTGTGTCTTGTGCTAAATTTGAGCCAAATTATTTGTTAATTTGTCTTCTTTTGTTTCTAGTGTTTTGGTGATCTCAAATTATGCAACACACAAAGCCAAAGATTAATGCTCAAGTAAGCATTTTAGGGCTCTTTGCCACTAGATAGTAACTCAGTGTGGTACTGACCTTTTCACAAATAACACAAGCAAGAAACTTACATATAACCAAAGGTCACATAAGACAAATCTACATAAAGTTATCATGCTTGCTTTATGTTTATATTTATTTTGTACAAACAAGGTTATGTAAGATATATTTCAAGTTTCAATGATTTAACAGTTTTTCCAACTTTTCATGATTTTTATGAGCACAGACCTTCAAGAAAATACTTTAAAATAAATCACATTGCCTTTTGTCCATAAATCAGCAAATAAAATATGGCTTAAAAGGAGAAGAAAAGAAAAAGAAAATGGACTTTCTACTAGAAAAAAATCATATATTTATTTAGCATTTGAACTATTTACTTGGAGGTTATCATAATTCAATTGAGTTGAACTGAGAAACAAGAGTGATAAAGCAAACACTGGAAATACAGTGTGTTGTTTGGGTTTTTTGAGGGGAATTTTTTGAGACAAGGTCTGACTGTGTAGTGCAGGGTGGCTTTGAACTCTCTTATGTAGCCCAGGCTGGCTTTGAACTCTCTTATGTAGCCCAGGCTGGCTTTGAACTCACAGATCCTTCTGCCTCTATCTCCTAGGTGCTGGGATTACAGGTATGCAACACCATGTCCAGTTTATATTGTGTTTCTAAAACCTGTAATTTATATATGTATTTTAGTTTTTCATCTCACTGCCTTTCATAGTATGTTAAATTCAAGTTATCTTGAAAATTACAGCCTTTCTCTGATTGCAAAAGTCAATATGGAAAGGTAAGAAAATAGAGGTATTCCATTGAGATTTGTTTTGTTTTGTTTTGTTTTGTTTTGTTGAGACAGGATCTCACTAGGTAGTTCATACTGCCCTTGAACTCACCATGTAGCCCAGACTGACTTAGAACTCACTATGGCCCACTCACCTCAGCCTCCTGAGTGTCACCACAACACTCTCCATTGAGATTTCATGGACAGTGATCAGGCTGGGCGACAACCCATTATCTTGAAGTGCCACCAGAGGGAGGTCTATCCAAAACATACCCAAATCAGTGTTCCACAAAGAAACTGATGAAGGATCTAACATGTTTCCTATTTTAGTGTAAGGAAACAGCAATTAATATGGAGGAGTTAATAATTTTAGTCAATGTAAATGTCTCTGATTATACTTTAATACTTGAAAAGGAGTATCATAAATTATACATGCCTGTATATGAGAACTATTGTATACTTACCTAATACTGTGATGGGTACTGTATATAAAATTAGAATAAAACTTGTTCCTGACATTTTAGGATTGTTATTGTTCCTGGGGAAAGAGGCATACATAAACACATGGAATAAGATTCAATTTTTTATGTGATAAGAATCTTTAAAGGACAAGGTTAACCCATTTATGTGGAAGGTTGCAATTTTTTGAATTTTTAAAAATGACTTTCTTTTTTTGATTTTTTGTTTTAATCAACAGGATCTTACTATGTTCAAGTGGGCCTTGAACTCACTATGTACCACAAGCTGGCATCAAACTCGAGGCAGTCCTCCTGCCTCAGCCTCCTGCGTGCTGGGATAATAGGTGTGTGCCACCACACCCAGCTCACTTTGAGGACTTTGACATCTTTAGTAACTACTGGTCTTCACTGTCCTTTGATGTCCTTCATGTGCCTCTGCCAGATGTCTCCTCATAAGCACAATCAGATCATTTGTTTCTTGCTAAAGGACAAAAAATTCTGCTGTGGTTTTCTTAATGCATCAAATCATGGGGAACCTGCTGTCATCCCATCTCAACAAAAGTGAAAACAGCCAGGGCTTCCAGAACCAAATCCCAGATTGGAGGGCTTAAATAACGAAATGTATTGATCACAATTTTGAGAGCAAGGATTTCCTGCTTGAGGTGCTGTGGTAGGTTTACTGCAGGGCCTCTCTCTTCACCCTATGGATGCCTTCCTTCCCCGTTGCACATGCAGCCTTTTCTCTGCAGTGTCCACGTCCCCTCCTCTCCTGAGGACAGTGGTCTTGTGGGTGTGGGCCCCTCCCTAGTGGCCTTGTTTCAACTTGAACATCTCTTGAAAGCCTCTCTGGGCTGATGTGGCTCTGTCACGGAGCACCTGCTTGCATGTGCAAAGCCCTGTTTTTAATTCCTAGCACTTAAGAGAGAGAGAGCATCTACAGACCCTCTCTCCAAAGCAACCACATTCTAAGGTAGTTGGGGTTAGAACTTCAGTTCATGGATTCTGCGGGGCACACAGTTCAGCCCATAGTGATAACCTTTATCACTTTGCCAAGCTGGGGGAATATAGCAAAGGTGCTATACCCTGTTCTAGACTTGACAAGCTTTATCACCCATTGATTATAACATTTTTTGTAAACCAAGTCTCACTATGTAGTACAGACTGGTCTTGAACTTGCTTATGTAGCCCAGGTTAGGCTCAAACTCATGGCAATCCTCCTGCCTCAGCCTCCTGAGCTAAGTGCTAGGATTACAGGTGTGCAGCAGCATGCCTAGCAATTATTTTTATTTGAACCTGCCATCATTAATTATGATAACCTGAAATGATTTTTCTATTTCCATTATTCTATAATTGGCATTCTACTGCAAAGACAAGCTTTCCTATCTTTTTAAAAAATTTATATAGGTATATACTTGTGACTTCATTTTTTATAAAAGACGCTGTAATTCATTTGTCTTTTTTTCCTCAGACTGACCTAGATTTGACCAAGGAGGTCTCTTCAAGCAGGTTCCTGGGTCCATTTTGACATAGTTTCATTATTTCTTATTTTTCCTTTTTTTAAAATTTAATTTAATTTTTCAATTTTGAGATAGGATCTCACTAAGTTGCTAAGTTGCCCAAGCTGGACTTGAACATGGGATCCTCCTGCCTCAGCCTCCTAGGGTGCTGGGAATACAGGGATAGACCACTATGTCCAGCTGGTTCCCATTATTTCTTGAGCATTTCCTCATGTATACAACAAAATGTTCCAAGTTCACCAGTGTTTTTCATGTCCTATTCCTGGAATCAGCTAGTTCTCTAAGGAGACCTGATTCTTTTAGCAAAAACTAATGTTTGGAAACCAGTGTCCTCATTGTCATTTCACAGAGTGAAATGTAGGCATTGCCTCTGAGCTCTCTTACAAGGAGGAGTAGAAGACACACACATATATGCTATATAACAATATTTATATAAACTCAAAGTTTATGTTGATACCAGTTCCAGCATCTTAAGGGTTATCTCCTCCCTCTGTACTTGTAATCTCTTCCATAGTAAAAGACAAAATAACACAACAAAAACAGAAACAAGGGAAATCAGATTCACAATTCTTAATACAGCTATTTGCTTATTAAATGGTCCTACTATCCTGTCTCAATCTCTGTTCATGGCCCCTGCTGTCTTACTGCTTAGCTATCTTGTTTGACTTCACATCTACACAGAGTCTATCATTTCTTTTTTTTTTTTTTTTTTTTTTTGGTACTGGGGATCGAACAGAGTCTATCATTTCATACATTCACTGAGAAGGAATAAACATATCCTGATAGGATGTTCAATAGTGAAGGATTCAATCTCCTGGAAATATAAATTTTAACTACAAAATAAGTTATGAGCGCACCATTATCAAACCCTGAATTAATCTTTTATCTTTTCCTCCTTTTCCTTAGTAGAGTGCTTGTGATTTTCTATATTAACTATACTCATCACTCAGAATTGGTGCATATGCCTATCACATCTTGATCCTTTTCATTTCCCCTTCTGGACCTTCCATCCCAGCTCTCCACACCCCAAAACCCTTCCATCTCCATGATAGTCTACCTCTGCTTTCTGTCTATATTGTTTTAAAACATGTTGATTGAAACACTTGGGGTTAGTTTACTGAAGTAAATGGACTTATGTGACTGTAGTTACAAAGTCGCCCTGCTTTGGGGGATCTTGACTTCTCTTTCAGCCTGCTCAATATAAAATGTGTCTTATGCAGATACAGATATAAACACAACAGCCAAACTGGTTGATATGATGCATGTATCAGGTGCTTTCACAACAATTAATAATAGTATTGCTATCTCGCCCACTAAATCCTTAGAGCAGTGCTGGGGGCTGCTCACACCATGGTGCTGTGGGACCCACTTCATGGAGGAGGAAAACTAGGATCCACGAGATTCTGTGACTATGCCAGGTTCTTACAACTTGCAGTTCACTGGTCCATTTGGAATTGTGTCCCCTCAATCCAGCACACCTTTCATCTTTCTAAGAAAAAGAAAGTAAAGAAAGAGATTGTTGCTATATAACCAAAAAAAAAAAATTATATCTTTGCTAATCCATGAAAATATTTCAATTTAAAAATCTTTTTACCCTAGAAATGACAAACTGTGTAAGAATCTTTCCAAGCCTGTGGACAGCACCATTCAGTTCCTCTACTACATCTGCTGAACAAAAAAGCAGTGATTCTATTGCCAAATGTGGTGGGTGGGAATCTTTCCGCATTCTCCTCCCCATAAAGCCCTGTGGCCCCATCCCCCCAACAGCCCATACAGGACAAAAGCACTGCCTCGTGCCTCTGCAAAACATGGCACAGCTTCCAGACATCCCTGAGCAGCAGTGGGGTCATGTGTCTGTTACTCTGTTTCCGCTGAACTCAGCTAATCCAGTCCCCATAGATAAAAATCTCTCCTACTCTAAAAATGAACCAGAGAAGACATTCTACAACATCAAGTTGATTAAGGCTGTTTATAAGAGAAGTGATTCCTTTGCTTTGGTTCCCCTTGCTTGGTTTAAAGCTTACATGTGCTATCTGCTACCTGTCTACAATAACTATTAATAGCTAACAGTTACTAAGCACTGCTCAAAGTGCTGTTCCCATATTAAAAAAGGGGGTTCTTTCTTTCTCAGAAGAAAGATAATCCACCATGCTTCGTGCTTCATGGCTGAAGCATGAAGACAAGAAATTTTAAACACCAAGTTGAGCTGTAGAGCTGATCACCCCAAAAGTCTTACAAAATAAGGGTTAGCTGAAAAGTCATTGCACAATCTTTGACTCCTTTGGCCAAGTCAAACGCCGTAATGCTTTGCTTCACAATGGGGCTGTGCTCTGAGAAATTCATTGTTAGATGATTTCATCTTGTGCAAATGTCATGGTGTGTGCTCACTCTTGCCCAGGTGGCACAGGTCAGTAATGTGATCAAGAGAAGTGGCAAACGCAAGACAGAAAAAGGTGCCATTTGGCCTGTTTCTAGTAACTAGAAGGAATACGCTCCAAAGTAATGGTGTGGATATAGTAAGTGCTTAACCTGCAACATAGTCATTTGTGACCGTGATCAAGCGCTGTGGACTGGGCTTCATTGTAGGTGCCATACTCTTAACTGACCAGCAGTGCTGTCCCTGTGTTTGCATCACAGACACCTGAAGAATTCTCTGCACTGGATAACAGGTTGCACTAAGGAATCCCTGGGCAACAGCTTTATACAGCTCATGACTGTAAAAGAATGGAAATTGAGTGTGTTTTTGAAGAAATTTGTATTTGTAAAGAGGTGTTGTAAAGATCCTCACCCACACACAGGGTAAGAAGACAATGATTCCTTCAACTCAAGTTGGCAAAGGCGACCTGGGGACCTCCCAGGCGTCACAGGCATCCTCTGGTGTGTGACCTGTACAGGGCATTTTAGAGAGCAGGAGTGAAGGGTGACCAGAGAGGTCTTTGAGGGCTAAAGAGAGTTGCCACCACTGTAAGATCAACATGCACCCCTAGGGTGTCGGGACACAGAGCCCAATCTCACGCCAACCATGAGGACAAGGACACTGGCTTGGAGTCTAAGAACCTTGGCCAAGGGACAACCTGGAGCAACAGTGGGCCTGCAACGGAGAATCACATGGAGTGACACCGCGACACGCAAGTGTTTGCATGCGTGCTCAAGGGGCTTCAGGGTCAGCGACCCAAAGAGCAGGTTGCGCTCTGCTCCTGAGTAGGGACTAGTGTCCCAGTAGGAGACTGAAACTTAGCCTTCAGGGTGCCTTCAGGGGTTTGCCAAGCCTGAAGAGTGAGGAACCAACAGAACCAGTTATGCAGAAACTTTTCCCCGCCCCCTTCCTTGCTTCCTTCCTGACTCCATTGATAGTCCTGAGGGCAAGGAATAGAGTCAGCCACCCCCAGCCCCAGCCCTGGCTTTTCATCAGAAGACCCCAGCCAAGGGAAACTGAGAGAAACAAGGGAATTTGTTGTAAAACATGCTATCCTAAGTATCAGACTGAAACTGTGTTTTATTCTGCCATTGGTTTTTGGAGATCAGATCTCTCTCTATAGGCTGACCTTGAACTCTCTATGTAACCCAGGTTAACCCTGAGTTCACTCTAGAGCCTAAGTTATCCTTGAACTCTGGGCTATCTTCTTGCCTCAGCTTCCCAAGTGCTAGGATTATAAACCTGCACCACCATGCCTATGAGATTGTGTTTTGCAGTGAAATGTGGTTTTAGAATTTTTGTTATTTATGCATTAGGAAATCACCTGATTTTTTATGCAAGGGGAAGGAAAGAACTTCCATTGAATAAATTTTGAATGGATAACGAGAACTAAATAAAGGTATTTTCTTAAGAGTCCCATGGAATTTTGCTTGTACTACATTTTAGTCAGTATGAATTATGATTGCATTTAATCCTTGAGGCAACCCAGTGAGGTAGGATGTTCAAGACTAGAGGACACTTGTGACATTCAGAGTTCTGAACACTCCTTTATCTTCTGACACCAACTGCAAGTTCAGTCTGTTTTTAAATGACTCAAATTTTCAGAGACGCTTTGCGGAAGTGAGAACAAAATTTCATTCATCATTTCCTTTCACACTCCATTGGGGAAAACTTAGCCACGGCCATACCTGGCTACAAGAAGTCTAGAAAGTGGGGTTTCTCTATCGCTGGCAGTCCTCCTTGCTCTCCACCTATGCGCTGGGTTTGCGTATACTATGTAGATTTCGTATTAGACAAAGACATTGGTCACAGGTCCCTTCTAAGACTAAACTATGAAACAGTTGCCACAACTGTGTATCTGTAGACCTTTAGCTGAGAAATGTTGCCATAAACCAAAAGGAGGACAGGAAACACTGGCAGTGGTTCCAAAGCCGATCCCCAGGGGTGTGCCCCCCCCAGCCGCGCCCACATCCACCATAGGAGAAATACCAAGCAGCCCAAGTTAGAGATAAGACTATTTATTGCCAGTGCCACAGGCTTGCTGTGTTTTGAGATCCAAGAAATCTGGAGGATTTGTTTTGTTTTGCAAGAGGATGGCCTGAAGCAGCTTTGGGTGAGTGGGTGGGGCTGTCCAGGTCTAAAACAGTGGACAGTGGCACCTGGGGCATGAGAGACAATATCAAGTATCCAAAAGCAGAGGCAGTAATGTCTGTGGCAGTGTCCACTGTCATGCCAGCACCCGCGCTAGGCCAGCTGTGGGGTTTGGGGTCCGCCCCGCTAGTTGGCGGCTCTGCTCTGAGCCTGTTCTCCGCTCCTCAGCGTGAGCCGCAGCTCCTGAGCACCTGTCTGCTGAGCGTCTTCCTTTCTAAGCCATCAGAGTTGGAGTGTGTCATTTGTATCGGTTCTCCGGCCTGTGCAGTTCGGGGGAATTTGAGACACTCAGATCCAGCTGCTGGCAGGGAGCTCATTCCCTCTTGAGCTTGAGTTTGTCTTATCGCATCAGGTTGCTCGGCAGGCTGCACTTAGACTTGGCTAAGGAAAGGAAGGCCAGGAGGCAGCCCAGTGGGTGGGCCTGTCTGTACCCCAGGCCTCGAAAACCCTTCACAGAGCTTAGCCCACTTCCCAACTCTCCAGGGCCTTCACAGGCACAGGCAGCTTTGGCTACTCTTGTTTTTCTCCCAGTTTAAAAAAAGATGTAAGTGATCAGAGCTGCTCTCCCAGCCTGTTCTTTCCATCTCGGTGCCACCCAACAGTCTGTCACCTGACACCACCCTACAGGTTAGGCATTGTACACAAAGGTCCTAGACCATTTTGCAGAGTCCTTAGGGTGAGAAAGGTGCTGTATATACAAGTCTGGAATTAACATTTATAGAGCATAAATGGGTAGAAATTATAGGCATGACATTCTGAGAAAAGTTAAACCCTACGCTGGGTTTTTGTGGGAGAGGATTAAGAAAACAAAGGTTCAAGGTTGGGAACACAGAATGTGGGAACTGAGCCAGTTACGAACACTGAAAATCTGTTACTTTGCCTGTCCAAACATATGTTACAAGGAAAAGATCTCTAAGGATAGGAAACAATTTCAAAAATATTTATTGTTCATTTTTTTTAATTTATTCATTTATTTTGTCTTTTTGAGACAGGGTTTCACCATGCACTTCAGGCTGGCTTTGAACTCATTTGCACTCCAGGCTGGCCTTGAACTCACAGCAATCCTCTTGCCGCAGTCTCCTGAGTGCTGGAATTATAGGTGTGTGCCACCACACCCAGCCTGTTTATATTTTTATTATGTGTAATTTTTCACGGAGGCAAATATATATCATATGAATCTTCAATGTTTTTATTCCCCTAAATAACGATGATGAGGAGGAGGATGATGTTGATAGCAATTATTACTGAGTACTTCCGGTCAAGCACCCACTAAGTAATCACACAGGAGATCATGTCAGCCTCGCCCCTTAGCTGTAAGGCAGGTGCTGTCATTAACCTCTTTGTACAGATGACACTGAATCTCAGATAAACTCACCAGCATGAGGTCATGTAACTACTCCTTATTGCAGGACAAATACAATACTGTGGTTTCAAATTCCTTTTTTTTCCCCAGTGTCCATGTGTTTTTCATTACCTTGTTAAAGCATCAGATATCAAAAGGGAAACCTTTACACTTCGTTCTCAGTGGCTAGGATAGGTGTTCTTCATTCTAGCTGTACATGGAATGACCAGCTTGCTCAGTATTCCATACTTGGGACTGAATGGAGGGACTTCACACTGAACTATGTCCCCAGTATTTTTTAAGTTTCGTTGTTTTTATTTTTAGACAGAATCTTATGAAGTCCCTAAATTACTCAGGCTGGGCTTGAACGGGACCTTCCTGCCTCCACCTCCCAGAGGACCCCCCCCCCTTTTTGGTGCTAGAAATAGGATCCAAATCCTTATGCACAGTAAGCACACACTGTACCACTGAACTATAGCCCTAGACCTTGATGAACTTTTAAAAATTACCAGTACTGAAGTCATAGCTTTAGTCAGTTAAGTCAGAATACCATGAGTAGAGATCACTATGGAACAAGTTAACTGCTGTCAAACAAAATAACAATCAGACAGAAAGAGTCTCAAGATTAGTTACACTTATTTAGGAATAGCAGAGCCTTGCAATAATGATACAAATGCCATTGTAAACTGAGCATAATCAAGAGTCTGAGGCAAGGGGAAGTTTGCAAAGGTGAAATGAGGAAGAGTATATATGGTATTTATGAAAACAAAATCCTTTGCTGTAAGGACCAATAACAAGGAGGTGTCAGTTCTAGATTAAATAAACACTGATCAGACAGATTTCTTCACTGCAGTGTGTGTGTGTGTGTGTGTGTGTGTGTGTGTGGTGGCTTTTTGTATTGTATGGGTAGAGATAGGAAAAGAAAAAGAGGCTATCATTGCACTGAACTTGAAGACAAGTTCATGGTTAGGAGAGTGTAAATTGGAGAGAAAAATAGAACATGAAGGTAACTTTCAGCCCTGGGAGGTGAGGAAACAAAGGTAGAGTCACCCGGTTTTTCTGCTGCATAAGGCGATAGGTCATCATCACATGCAGGTGGAGCCCTAAATTTGCAGGAGAAAATAATCGAAATTTAGTGGCAATTCTCAAAACTAATATCCCTGGAGACAGTATGTAGAAATATAAGCATAAAACTAATAAAAGTGGCTAATATTTTTCAGGGGAGAGTTTTTTTCAGGCATCACTGTTTTTAAGGACTTCTCAGATATCCCAGTGGGCAGCAGGGACTGGCAATCACTGAGCCACCCCTTCCCTCTCAGCCCAGTCTCCTGCTCTGCACAGCTTCACGTGCACAGGACCTGCCTGTGATCTGAGGTAGCAGACCAGGGACGTGATGCACAGGTCAGCTGCTGGGAGATGGAGACTCCTTCTCATTTTCCCCCTTTCATTCAGCTCAGGGGCCTGCGTTTGTGTCTGCGTGGTTCCCCATGACCGAGTACCTAAGCAGCACCTGGACTTGGCGCCAGCTGCAGCCGTCAACTGTCCACCTGGGAAGGTTTCTGAGGACCTGGTTCTTTTTGTCTGTGAATTATCCAGTCATTTCAGTCTCGTCCTCTGTGTTAGGCAGTAGGAAGGGCTTCTCTTTCACTGTCAGTTCATAGCTTTTGAGATCCATTTGCTGGCAACCTATTTGGGATCCCTTCTGTCTCTCTCAGAAACTTTCTTTCTCCAATAAATATATTTTGCTCTAAAGAAAAAAAAAATCCCATTGCTGATTTGGGACATTTTACTTGCCAGTTTGAGACACTTGTATCAGCGTTCATTTATATCTGTCTTTTTCACAGTGATTCTACAGATAAGGACAAGCATATGTCTCATTCTGTATTATGTTAACCAACTTCCTTTTATTTCTTATTTTTATTTTATTTTTATTTTATTTTTATTTTTTTTTTTGGTTGTGGGGATCAAACTCACAACCTTGTGCTTGCCAGGCAGGTTATATTTTAGATAGTGTATTGTATCAACTTTTTGAGCAAAATTATATTGTGAGTAAACGATATGAACCATGAATTGCCTTTCAGAACATGTCTTAGTTACTTTTATTCATCACTGAGACAAAATACCTGATGCCCAAAGTTGGGAAAGGAAAGGTTTATTTCTTACAGTTTTTGGAGGTTTCAGTTCATACTCAGTTGGCTCCAAGGCAGAGTGGCATGGCGGGGTCACAGTTCATGGCAGCTGCAAACAGCAAGCGGAAACTGGCAAGAGAGAGACGCACCTTCTTCCTGCCATTACATCACATCCTGGCTCCACCACCAATCCAAGCACTAGACAATGAACCAATCACAAATGCACAATGCAAATACATGAGGCCTGGGGGCCACCAACACAAACCATGACAGAACATTTAAGGAGGTATTATAAGAATAGTTGTTTTACAGCAGACAAGACTAGAAAAAGATATCCCACATCATATATCATCAGGGATATGCAGATTAAAGCGAATTAAGACAACAAGAGCCGGGCATGGTGGTACATGTCTGTAATCCCAGCACTTGGGAGGCAGAAGGGGGAGGATTCTGTGGGATTGAGGACAGCCTTTTCCATAGCAAGACCCTGTTTCAAAAAGCAGGGGAAAAAAAAAAAGGACGACACCAAGGCATCATTACACATCTACTAGAACGACCAAATCTCAGAATGCTGACTACACCAAGTGCTGGTGAGGATATGGAGCAAGAGGAATTCTCAAGTGGTGTCACTGTCAATGCAAAATGATACAGTCGCTTTGGAAGACCATTTGGCAGTTTTTTATAAAACTAATCACCCTCTTACCAAATAATCCTGCTCCTTATAGTTGTCCTATGAGTTGGAAGCTTATGTGTATACAAAAACCTACACATGGCTATTTATCCCACCTTTACTTATAATTGCCAAATCTTGGATGCAACCAAAATATCCTTCAGTAAGTGAGTAGATTTTCAGCACTAAAAAGAATTAAACTATGAAACCATAAAAGCACATAAAGGAAATTTAAACATATAATTCTAAATGAAAGATGCCAATCCCAACAGGCTATATACCATGTGACCCTAACCTTATGACATTCTAGAAAAGGCAAAGCAATGGAAACAATTAAAAAAAAATCAGTGGTTGCCAAGCACCAGGGGAGAAGGAGGAATACATAGACAAAAACAGAAGATTTTGGATTTTTCAGGCAGTAAGTCCCTGTATGATACTATCAAGGTGGATGCAGTGTCATTATACACTTGTCTAAACACCAGCACAACAGAGTGAACTCCAGTGGAAACTGTGGGTTCTGTGTGATAATTACGTATCAGTGTAGGTTTATCAGTTGCAACAAGGTACCACTGTGGTGTGGTAGTAGAGGGCCTATGGGAAACATCTACTTCCCACTCAGTTTCTCTGTGAATTTAAAACTACTATGAAAATTTGACTTTAAAAAATTAACTGTAATATGTGTCAATAAAAAATGTAAAAAGTGAATATTGGGTTTGATAAGGAGGAACACTTCCTATTGAAATAAAGGAAATGAAGCTTTGATTCTTAGGCTGGATCCAGAGGAAATTTTGAATCTCGATTCTACAATCTACACAAGAATTTAAACAAGTATAAAGTATTCATGTACTTTCAAATACCTGCTCAAAAGTAATTGTAGAATAAATAGAATGCTATGTAACTATATATTATGTAAGACACATGTAGTTATATATACATTCTACATGGTATGCATTGTGTATGTATACATACCATTAAGTAAAATTCACCAGTACCTGAATTCTGGTTATTTCCTTCTAACCTAAAGAGAAGAACATACAATACTTTTTAAATCTTTCAACTGAGCACAGTGTAGAACTTGATTGCGAAGGCAATCTTGTCATGCAGACTTTCCTTCAAGGTCTGCCACACAGGCACTACAAGTATGCCTATCAGTGCTGTCTCCTCTCCAACACCTGCTGGAGGCCTGATGTTGCTTAGTTAAGACTGCTCAAGGCTCAGCTCAGTTTGCAGGAGCCACTCCATCCTCAAACTTGCAAAGAGCTGAGAAGCCAATTTCAGCCTTCACTAGTTCAGACAGGAAGGAATGCAAACAGTCTGTGCAGTACAAATAGGTTAAAGCCAAATGCCCCCAAGGGAAGCGGGTGTTTATTTTCAGGCTTTAAGCACCAGGGCCCAGGCTTCAAGAACGGCAGCTGCATATGTGCATGTTAAGGCTTGTGTCTAGATGCCCTGCCCCAAAGCCTCATGAGCTCAT
This sequence comes from Dolichotis patagonum, assembly GCA_004027295.1. Taxonomy (NCBI): domain Eukaryota; kingdom Metazoa; phylum Chordata; class Mammalia; order Rodentia; family Caviidae; genus Dolichotis; species Dolichotis patagonum. The sequence continues at coordinate 11,895 of PVJX010016419.1, read as the reverse complement.
AGGTGGGGATTTTTTTTAAAAGGTGGCTGGATCTAGAGCGTGTTGACACTGGAACTGATTCAAATCAAGGGCACTAGGATCAAGGGTGTGCGTGCCACCTGTCCTAGGTAATCTAGATAAAATATAAGGATAGAAAGAACTGTCATTCTCCCTTGTTGCTTTGCTACCTTTTGCCACCATGATTGGTTGCCCCTCTGTCATGTCCACCCTGCCTGGGAGCCAACGATAATGGATTGAAACCTCTACAAACTGTGACCTAAATATACTCTTCCGCCCCTCCCTTTATCTTTGGCAGTCAGGTATTTTGTCTCAGCAAGGAGAAAAGTAACTAACAGTATGTGTATTGCACTGCCAGAGCTGGGCCAGACAGAGTGGCAAACAGACCAGCCAGACTAGAAGCTTCTCTTTCTCAGGGCTGTGCTGCTCTCGCCCACCAAGCTATGCAACAGTGCCCAGGCAAAGGTCCCACCTTTGGCTGAGAATTTTTGGCCTCTTTGCGCAAAGGACCCTGGGCCTCAGAATATGCCCGGCTGCCCCTATACCCCAGGGGGGAAGGGCCCCTGGCTCTGGACAATGCACAAGGCCATGTCTTTCCAAGGCTGCAAGGGTGGATGAGGGCAGGCACACGGGGTCTGCAGCCTGCCTGCACCCCTCCCAAGCACCAGGGAGATCTGGACCAGCCAAGCTGACCTGATCTTTACTCTAAAACCTGGTATTCTTCCAAGGAGCTTTGGTTCACAGGAAGTGCTGACAGCATGTTTTCTATTTCTTGTACAAATAACCACTAGATCCAGTTATTGCTTCTTATTAGGACTTGGCAGACTAGAACAACCTGTCAGAATATGTTGGACATCCAAGCAGTCTGGGAGTCTGCATCCCGGGTGGTGGGAAGCAGGAGGCCTGAGTGCTTTAGGGTACTCTGGGAGTGGGACAGTGGCTGGAGTTGTCATTCTCAGAGATTTTTGATGAGCTCCTGCAGTGAGTTGAATTTATCCTCCAAAAACATGTTCAAAACCCATTCCTCACTGGGCAAGGTGGCACATGTCTGTAATCCTGGCATTCTGGGAGGCTGAGGCACTGGTGCCGGGACAAAATACCCAACACCCACAAGTTAAAGGAGGAGAGGTTTATTTTAACTCACAGTGGTAAGGGTTTCAATTCATAGTCGGCTGCTCCAGGGTAATGGAACCTGGTAGAAGGGCCATGGCAGGTGGGAAATAGCCGCCATCAAGGGAAGAGGAGCCTTGTATGCCATCCCAGGCCACACGCACAGAAGGAATCAACCCCAGCAGATGCTTAATTTCTGACTTCTGCCCTCCTGGACTTGACATAATACTTTTATGCTTCTCTGCATTATCTAGTTTGAAGCTTGTTGTTAAAGCAGCTGTAGAAAAATAACGCAAAACCGTGGGAGGTTTTCTCAGAACAAGGTTCTACAAAAACCTTGCTTTGGTTTGCTATTATTTTACAAATAATATAAATTTAGTAATTAATCAATTTTTCTTTTCTTATTGGGTCACTGGACAGTTTTGTGACTCCCTCTAGTTTTCAAATCTCAGTGTATTTTTCTATATCATTATATTGGGTTATGTTTGTTGCCACAAAACTTTTTTTTGGGGGGGGGCATAGGAGAGAGGAATAAAAGTAGTAACTAGATAAACCTGTTTTTCTTTCCCTTCTCAAGGGAAAAGAACAGAAACATAATTAGCCTGAATTATTAGCTCTGAAAGAAGCTAGATTATTTCTTGAACTGAATTGACCTCATTTCAGAGTTCAGAGTTCAGTCTTCTGATTTCAGATTGGAGAAAATGGAAGCCTAAGGTTACATGGCTAAATACTGGTAGATGCCACCATCTGTGTCCCAGGTTATTTAAAGCACTTTTGCCAGTTGGGTATCAGGTGTCGAGAGAGACAGGAAGCACTCATTGGAATTTCATACAGTGTAACAGCTAAGGGTGCAAGATGAAATTACTTATGCTATTGACTTAATAATAAATATTTTATACTTTAATAAAATCAAATAGTCACTCATACACACTTTCACTGTCAGATTCCCAAAGCAAGAACTCTTTTTGGTGGCAAATTGCTGAAGATCAAACCCAGGGCTTTGCACATGCTAGGCATACACATACCACTGAGCCATAGATTCCCTAGTCCTCTTAAAAATTTTTGAAATATTCTGCCTTTTATTAATTTTTAAATTTAAAATTTCTAGCAGGACAATTCTTATTTCCAGAAATGGAAGGCTAGGTTTTTTGGATTGTTTTTTAAAAATTGAAAAGCTAAAAAAATTGAAAATTGGGTACTCCTTGGCCAATTTTTAGATAAAATGTGCTTTCAGGGCTGGGGGTTTACCTCAGTGGCAGAAGTGCCTGCTTGGCAAATGTGAAGTCTTGAGCTCGATCCCCGGTACCCCCCACCCCTGCAAGAAAGAATAGTATATTGGAACAAAAGGGACAATAAAGCTGCACACATGACCTGAGAGACTTGGGGGTGCATCCAAGTGGTCAAAGCTGTTAGCCTTGCATGGTGCAGGGGTCAGAAGCTGAGGTCCAACACAGGGAATCAGTTCTAGAAGATGCATCTCCAACCTTAACAGTGAAATGTTAACACCCGCAGTGTGAGTCAGGCAGAGCTTAACATGCTCTTCTTCACAAGCACAGAGACTAGCAAGTGGAGCTGAGCAGCACAGGAGAAAGAAAGTGAAAGGAAAGGGAAAAAAAAGCCCTCACTAATATTGACCACAGACCACTCCTCCCCTCTGGTTGCTTTCTGGACACATGACATGTGAGTGGCCAGGGAACCTTACGGTTTACATTTTAGTTCCCAAGCAGGTTTCTAAGTTTTGACAGCAGCACCTGATGAGCCTCCCCGGACGTGTCTTCATCCTGGACCTCAGTATATCCTCAGGGGCAAAGGCACACAGGCTGGCAGTTAAGATAATACAGCTCCTGAGAAAGCCAGCGAGTGACGGAGAGGACCCTGGAAACAGCAGACAGAAGCAGCAGGCACACACACCATGGGTTGGAATGCCAGGGGTGAAACTATAAGTCCACTTTGTTTACTACGTGTTATGGGTTAAAAACCGGTGGTCAACTTAACGCCAGCGGAATTGAATCATCATGCTGCTGAGCGTAAATGTTTCACCTAAGGAAGGTTGCCAGCATAAATGGAGATGTGGAGAAGGAGAAGGGAGGCATTAACGTAATGAGGCATTAATGCATTGAGGCATTGTGGGTTCTCCTATGTGTTGATATTTGAGCCCTTGGTTCTCCTGGAGAAGCTCTGGTCCTCACATCGAGCATTGCTTCCTGGCTCTGGAGGGGAAGATGTGTGCCACTTGGTCTCTAGGATGAACTCGTCACACTGGCTTCCTGGCATGTACTCGACTGTGCTTGTCATTGGAGGAGCTTGGGGCCTCCGTGTCGCTGAGGACGGCTGTGGTGCTTCTCAGGACAGCCCTGGTCTTTGTTTTGAGTGTGACTTCTTGGCTCCAGTGTAGAACCCTCAACCTACCAGCACAGCTCCTTCACATTGCTGGCATAGACTTTCTAGCTTCCACTGCTGACCTTTGGGCCTTCCCAGCATGGATCTATAAAAAAGACTGGCATGAGTCCTTCTTGTGGGCTCTAGACTTCCAGTTGGACTCATGGGAGGCATTGTCATGAGTTCTAGGTCTTCATGTGGACTCATGTGGGACATTGCTGTGGGATTCAGGCCCTTGGCTAAATATTCTATGTCTTTAGTGTTGTGGATAGATTTCCTCCATTTTCTTGTGTTAACTTGGGGTGACCATCATAAAAATAATATTATAAACTCCATGTCCTGATTCTAATTGTTCTCTGCATAACCCCTGACTACAACACTAAGTATAAATAAATAAAGGACAAATTTGAAAATATTTCTAGGAAGTAGAAAATACAATAAAGATTACAAAAATTATCTTTATTGTAATAGTATATAGATACAGATAGATATGGATATAGACATAAATCTATGGACAACTCTGTTAACATACTGAATAAAGAAGAAAGAAGTAGTGAACTGAAGTAGCTCAGAACTAGCTCAGAATATATTAAGATTTTTGTTTGTGGTGCTTGGGATTGAACTCAGGGCCTTAGAACACTAATTTATATCTGCAGCCCTTTTATTTTATTTTATTTTATTTTTTTATTTTGATATAAGATGTTCCTAAGTCACTAAGTTGCCCAGATTGGACTTGATTTTATCAAGAATTTAGAACCCATTTCCCATGATGAATGTAGCCATTAGGTACTGCAAACACATACTAATAAAAGCAAAACCAAAAAAAAAAAAAAAGGACAGGGAGTAAAAATCATAAAAATACAAGGCAATCAAAAAAGATCTGGAAAAGACTGAGAGAAGGAGTGACACGCCCTTTGAAGAAACATATCTTTGAGTAATAAGGATTCTTAAAACAAGTATCATTACCATACTTAAAAATGTCTAACTCCATGAAACTATCAAATATCTAGTCCATGTTACTTACATCAGACTAAAATCCCAGAAAGTAAGAAAAGAGAGTAAGATTCAATATTTGAAGAATAAGGGGTAACATTTTTCTAGTGTTCATTAAAAAAGCATGATTTCTGGATTCACTAGTCTAGTGAATACCATGAAGGATAATTGTTTTTTTAAAATCTGTACCTATATTTTTAAACAAAAGACAACTAAAGATAAAGGAGGAAAGGAGAAAAGAAAATAAAGGAAAAGTCTGACTTCCTTTAAAGAAAGGGCTGTTGGATGGACACAGTGGTGGTCAGAAACCAGTGGTGTGACTTTCAGCACACTCGAACAGAAACGAACTGCTAAAAACCCTATGGGCATCAAAAATGATGTCTGACATGCAGTCTGAGCATGCATCTTACACCCTTAAAGCTTATTATCTTCTAAAGTCCTATAAGCACAGGCAGCTAAAAGAGCACACAGATGGATGTGACTGAATCACAGCCGGATGTGCCCTCAGGTCCTTTTACTTTGTCATTTTTACCTTGCTTTGCACCAAAATGCCACCACTGTTAATTATCTGAGGTTTGACTTCCCCACTGACACATCTTTCCTTTAGGATTTAAAAAATTAGATTGGTTTATATTATTATCAGCTGGACTTGGAGTCAAAATAAAATGATGATTTGATGCTTTTTCAAAACAAAAAATAGCTAGATCTGCAAGAGTTTATCAAAGACATGCTTGTAGGTACACGAATTGCTTGAGCCTTTGGGGAACCCACTTTAGGAATAGGTATTAAGAACCTCAAAGTACTCACTTGTTTAGGTCTGGTGATTCTTCTACTTGGGAAGTAGTTCACACAATACAGAAAAGTCTTTGCAAAAGAAATGCAACACAATCTGTTTTAATAATAAAAACTGGATATAATGTGCAAGTCTAACAATGAAGGATGGTTTAAAAGTTATGATACAGTCTTGCAGTGCAGTATCCTACAACTATTTAAGATATCTACAATAGTAGCAATAGGAAAAAATACTGACTCATGTTAAGAAACAAAAGTTCTGTGAGACTAAGACAGAAGGATCACATTTTCAAATGCAGCAGGGCAACTTGGTGAGTGAGACCTTCTCTCAAACAAACAAACAAACAAACACAAACCAAACCAAATATAAAAGACTGGGGCATAGCTCAGTTTGGAGGCACTGGGTTCAAGCTCCACTACAAAAAATGCAGGGGAAGAAGATGCAAACTTACTTTGCATCTTTGTAGCATGATTCTCTACATAAAAATATTTGAGGAAAAGGTACAAGAATGCAGTGCTGGTTGCTTTTGAATAATAACAGTATGGTATTATTGTAATCCAAATATTGAAAATTGTAATTCAAACATTATAATCCCTTTTCTAGTCTTTCTCACAGTCTGGAAAGTTATATTTTTAATCCCATTGAAATGTTATTGGAATTTCAGCAAGTTAATTTCAATCTACCACGTCCAATGCAAGCCACAGTGAGAGTAAAGATACTAGAACATATTCAATGTTAAGGGCAGCCAAGGGGTCCTAAGTCCGGACAAAGGATATAAGGACAAAGGGATATACAAAGGTCCTGATCCAAGGCCTCTCCCAGAATTTTTTATATGGTGAAGAAAGGAGTGGTTCAAGGATGAATGGCAGGAATTAGGTGACCAAGGTGAGCTGATTGAGGTGGGCAGAGAGCAAGCAGCTCCGCAGTCTGCAGGGAGAAAAGTATGTGGAAAAGCCAGTCTGCATATGAATTTAGGAGGTGGTTGCTTCAGTTTCTGATATGTAAACTTTTGCATCCAGGGGAGCCTTATTTTGAAGCTCATATCCAGTTGACATTCCTGGAGCTGACTGGCTCTGCTATCCCACTGCATTCAACCTTTTAACAGGGCACACATGTAAGGAAACAAGAAATTGTGGTTGGCTTTAAAGATTACTTATCAGTATCTTAACTAGCCTTATAATTGCATTGCTTAGAGTCAATTGAAGCGATAAGGAAATAATATAACCAGCTTTGTACATATCAGTACATGGAGACAAGGCCTGGTTTAAACAATGTAGAAGTAATAGTTCTACATTCAACAAGAATAGTCCACTTGGTCTTTATTCTTTTGTACACTTTCAAAAATGTCTACACTAAATACATATTACTTTTTTGATTGGAAAATTATTTTAAAATGTAGTTGGTGTTTCTTAACCTAGGTAGGAGAGGAACTCAGATATTCATTTTAAAATTTACTTTTATTTCTATGTATGTCTATCATATTTGTAATAAATAACAATTAATAAAACAAACTATAAAGTGGTGATGGGTAGAGTTGGAATGTGGCCATATATAATGTAATCTAAAAGTCAGATTCAACAGATGGCATGCTTTGTTTTGGCCAGATTATAATCTCATAAATTACAAAATTTCAAAATTACCTGAATGTGACTTGAATGAATATGACCACATAAATGTGACTGAATGGCATCTATCTAGGGCATCCTCAAGGGTCAAATGTGGATAACGAAAAGGGCAGTGCAAGAAAGATTTTGTAGAATCAAATTCCTCCCCATGCAGATTTCCTGTGACTTATTCTCTGATGGAAGGCTCTTAGGTAGGCAGTAGAAATGCTGGGATAAAAGCACTTGCCTGGGAGTATAGCTCAGGGAAGACCACATGCTTAGCATATGTGAAGCCCTGGGTTCAATCTCCAGCACCAAAAGTAAAAATCTTGCTCTATGGGCAGTTTTGGAATTTTCTCCATAGTGACTTGCTTGTGAATACGATTATGACAAGAGTGTGACCCTTAAAACACGAGGCTGCTAAACAGACAATGCAGATGACAAAGCCAGATCACTTTACTGCCCTACTGACCTTGGTTATCTGCTTCTCAAGCTTCTCAGTACCTGTTAAACTTATGGAAAGAGGGATTGTGAATGTATTGATCAGATCATGGAGAACTGTAACCCTCATGAAAGGAAAGATGAGGTTCCCTCTCCAAATTTACGTCTTTTTCTCATCTTGTGCTATTAAGCTTTTTGGTTATGTTTTTGTTTTCTGAGACCGTCTTACTGCACAATCTAGGCTGGCCTAGAACCTTCCATGCACCCCCAGCTGGCCTTGAACTCAGGATCCTCCTCCCTCAGCCTCATGAGTGTAGGAGGACTGGGGTATGTCACCACACCCAGCTCTAGGCTTTTAAATAAGTACTGTAAGTAGGAAGCATTACATAATTAACTAGGAGCAGCCTAGACCCAAAGCTGATTATACTTAATCCTAAAAAGAAGAAAAATTTGCAGCAGAAAAGAAAGTATTACTTTAGTGAATGAAGAGAATAGACAAAGCACCTAACCACAATTACTACCTAAGTTGTAATCAAGCAAGATCCACTCTGCTAAGCAAGGTGACACTGAGTGCCAGAAAGGAGCAGAGTCAAATAAGCATCCACAGCATGACTAAAAGCCACATGCAATTATGAGATGGGATGCAGAGCAGGCTCTGTAGCGTTTTCCTGTTCCAAGTAGCAACAAAAGATCCAACTCGAACATGTCCAAACAATAAAAAGAATTTACGGGATCATCAAAAGGAAAGCTAAGAGGTAAGGAAAAGAATTAATCAGGAAAGGTTAACATTTTAGCCAACTACCTCAAAATTTAGCACAGCATGAATGTATTTCTTTACGCAGCTGTTCAGTCCGAGCTTCCTGCTCAGGCGGAGGTCATGGGATACTCTCTATCACGCATTAATCGAGGCTCTTTCCTGTGTGGTTCTGTCTGCCTCAGTCCTGGTGTCTGCTCCATTCAGGTGGCAGATAGGGAAAGAAAATAGAGTACCTACCTCAGGCTTGGATGGCAAGATGTCAGTCTGGCCCATATTTCATTGGCTGTGATTCAGACTCATGACCATTAATTTCAAGGAAAGCTAGGAAATGTAGATTTGCCGTGTGCCCAGAAGAAAAAGGGAAACACTGGTGAATATTCAACTGATTTTGCTAGTGGGCATAGTAGGTAAATGTCTTCTAGCTAGCATCCAGTCAGAAGCAGAGCTTCTCTGTCCCTGCATTCCAAGAAAAAGACTGCAAGTTGAAAGTGAGAGAAGCTGGTAGGTTCCTATTCCACTGTCTTCCATGAATGATCCCGAGATTTATGCTGGGATGTGAGTGCATAGGTTTCCTTATTCAAAACACCAAAACAGTAGCTAGGGGTGAAGCTCAGTGGTGAAGTGGGTTCATTAACAATATAGGAATCCAAGCAGCCAAATTGATAAATTTGGAATTGCATTAGCTGAGCTCAGTGACCACCCATGGACCCCTGTTTCAGGGTCCAAATGAGTGACCCTGAACTGGACAGTTACAGAGCTTTTAAAACAGAAAACCGCAAAAAGACACACTATTTGAAATAATTTAGCTAGGATCTTACACTAATTTTTAGTTGACACCTGTATCTTGCTTCTGTGTTGAGCAGGTTAATTTTTCTCTTGTGGGTACAGCTCATTCTGCTTTTCTCATGGGACTTGTACCCTGAGTGATTTTTCACTATTCTGGGTCAAATACAGGGCACAAGAATGGCATCAGTTATGCCAAGCTACAACATTCCCCACTGGTTTTAGTACATGAATCAAATCCTTGATTCTTGGTCATCTTTATTATCTAAAAGTCATCTTCCTCATCTAAATTTCACAAATATTTGTATTGGGAACGTATAACCATTAATTTAATAGATTGGATTCAGCCTTGGGTATAACACATTACACAATTTACCATGCAAGGGCCAATAGTGATGGCTATTAGGAGGAAAACCAAGGGGCCTGCCAGCACTGAGAATAAGGTGGTCAGCCATGGGATGGCAGGGAACAAATTTTCATGTAGGCGCTGTTGAAGATGTCTCTCGTTTTTCCTATCAGCTAGGCACTTTCTGAGCCGACTAAGACTGTCCATAATAACTCCTGAATGGTTAGTGTAAAAACAACAAGATTCACCAAGGGCACAGACTTCCCTCTTTTAAGAATAGGAGGCCTAGACCTCATCAGTCCTCGAGGACCTCTAGACGATGAACATTTTGTTCAAGTGTGCCCGGATCACTGTCTATTTCTTTGCTCAGTATCTAGTTTGAAATAGGGAGTGTTGGGGCCAGCAATTTAGCTCAGTGGCATAAGCGCCTGCCTGGCAAGTGTTAGGTCATGAGTTCAATCCCCGGTACAAATAAATAAATAAATAAATAAAATAGAAATAGGGAGCGATTCAAGGGGAAATTTACAGACTGAATACAAAGTCCAGAGCCCTGAATGTTTCCCAAAGTGAAGGACTTAGGTTCCTGTCCCTACCAGCATGAAGAGCCAGAATCAAGGTTTGAAGTGTTTCCCATCTGGATTAGATTATTGGTCCCAATAGGGTCCGCATCTTTGGAGCTTGACTTTTAAAGGGTCAGAAGATTTTTTCATAGTCCACTTACCTGGAGTCTCTGGTCTTGTGGGCTTGAAGTGGGACTGATGAATCCAATGGCTCTTTCTGGTGACCTTGATGGCTGTGGGAGAGGGTCCTTTCTGTCGATGTATATGTGATTGCCAGATTGGGCTGCTAAGGGGTCATCAGGCCTTTTGGGAATGGTCTGGTGGCCCAGGAGCAAGCGATGGCTCAAGTGCAGAAAGGGCTGGACTTAACAACTTCCTCATGAGTGACAGCAGCCAACTTATGATCTCGAATATGGGGAGTTAAAGGGGGTGGTCAGCCGTACATGGCCTCAAAAGGAATAATACCCTGGAGGTATGGGGTGTATCCTGCACACAGAAGGGCAAAAGGAAGAAGATTTACCCAGTTTTTGCCAGTCTCAAGTGCCAGTTTTGAAATAGTTTCTTTTATGGTCTTGTTTATTATCTCTACTTGGCTTGAATTTCGAGACCAGTAGACGTAATATAATTTCCAACTGATTTCTAAAGCTACAGCTAAATTTTGAGTAATCTGAGCTTTGAAAGCTGGACCATTGTCGGACCCCAGGGAGGTGGGCAAACCCAATCGAGGCACTATCTCATAGAGGAGTTTCTTAGCTACAATGAGAGCTGATTCAGTTCAAGTAGCTACGACGAGAGCCGAATCCTTCAGTCCACCCGGTGAATGTGTCTGTGAGAACTAAGAGATATTTATGTCCCCCTCTTCCGGGTACAGCACAGGTTTATCATAACTCAGTCAATCAACTCAAATTCTGATCATTGGTAGGATAATTGATGTTGAAGGTACTGTTTCTTCCACTACTACTTTTAATCTATTTTTGCTAGATTACATCTCTATTCACTAGTAAACTGATAACCCTGCTTTTAACCCTGCTAAAGTAGACATATCTATCATCCATTCAATCACCTGAAGATAAAAGGTAACTTTAGTTCTACAGTCCTACACTCCTTGATTTTGTGAAATTTTTATTTTTTTAATTTTTTTTTTAGGTTCACAAATGCACCCGATACTGTCAGATTACCATTATGGTCAAGTTTCATGTATAGAATTTTGCCGTCATTGATGGAAAAAAGAATATTTAGGAAACTTGACATGTAAAGTGAAATGTGTTTTAAAATCTAGAACATATTCCCAGAACATCATCCTGCTTTCTGGCCAAACCTGTTCAGTGATGTTTCCCACCCATCTGAAATAGCCAGGCTAGGTGATGACATCTCAGGGCATGTGGGAGGGAGGGTAAACAGAAGGGGGACAAGAGGCCAGGGGTAGGAACAGAATAGAATGCTTTGTTCTCTCCTCTTGCCTCTCCAGGTCAGGGAAGAGGAAAGCAGAGATCCTATCTTTTAACCCTGTCAAACCTGGAAGTAACCCAGCTTTTAACAATACGCCCATTCAACATTCAGTTATTTGAGGTTTATCATGTTGCAGCTTCTGTTGTTGTATAGTGCATCCCCTCAATAAGAGGGCCAAACTGTAGAAATCGTCGACATCACCAGTAGGTATACAATGAACATGGAAGAACCATACAACTCTCTTAAAAGATGAACTAGACTCTTACTGATAGGGAAAGGTATCCAAGATATATGGTTGAGGGGGGAAAACTAACAGAACAGGTTATATTACATGATCTTTCTTTTGATTATTTTTAAAGTATAAGTAATAATCAGAAAGCTGTTAGGTAGAACTAAAAGTTTAAAGCTTAGGAGCTTTTGTTTCCTGGGTATCTACTAAGCCTCTGAACTTAATTTTGAATTTTTCACAAAAAAGTCTCTAAAACACTGTGTTAGGTGTAAAACCCAAATCATTTTCTGATTTCATATATATGATTTGAATCATTGTGTGTTATTTATATACATGCCAAAATTGGTGTCCTAAGAAGGTGGAGTGTGGACACTTAATACTTTTTAATCATTAAAAAAATCATCCTACTATTCCTCCCCCTACCAAAAACGCCTGTCAAACTTCTCTGGGTTTT